>JXSR01S074820.1:47244-59969 GCA_000969725.1 Ophiothrix spiculata | reverse complement strand
TTGCTTAATTTTTGATCATGTAGGTGTGCTGATATGTTTGTGAAGGTCATTATTCAAGTCACCCCAGGGAATAGAGTGGCTACCAATCGTGTTATAGCTTGATTTTATTGGCAAAATAAAAGGAATAGGAATTTGATATTGTTTTTTGTTGTTATCTCATACACTATCGGCACTTAGTATTTCCGCATGCTTGAAAACGTTCAAAAAACTTATTCTTTATATGAAACAACCTAGAATCATCAAAAATTCATGCTTGTATAGGTGACTTATCTATTCATTATGAATAAATCAATGTTTCTTCTGATATTTGATCTTCCATTACCATAAAAATGGTTGATTGTTATATTATAAAAGTTATTAAAATGTATCGTATCAATTATTCATGAGCTCATTATCACCATGTAAAATATTTCAAGGTGATAAGTTTTTAGACAAGTACATAGAAATTTATTTTAAACTATTTTTATGTGAAGACGAAAGAAGTAGGGCCTAATATACACAACACATATTTTCGAATGCATTGAATGCAATTCTGGTTTAGTTCTTTAGATTATTTGAAATATAGACTCTGTCAAAAAATCTTGCAAGTCGGATAAATAGCTTTCCAGATATGGCTAAGTAAAGGTTTTGTGCGGATATACTAAGTGCCAACAGTGTGTATCTTAATTGAAGAATGCAGTATGAAAAGAGAGAAGGGTACATTTTTGAAACTTATGGTTAGGCCTAATAAAAAATAAAACATGTTTCTCGTCCGGGTTTTTGAAAAAAAGGAGGAAAAGGTACTTTTTATTTTTTATTCTTTATTTCAATGGCAATGCAAAATCGCCCATTAATGGCCCATTCTCACCCAGCGTATTGATACCAGATGTGTTGTTGGAAGAGGAGGAGGCCTTTTTAATTTTTGAGTTTTGGACATACTGGAGGGTTGATCAAAACAAAATATGCTTTAAAATGCTTATTGAACTGAAGCAAATCTATTGCATAGACTTAAACTTTTCAGACCCTTTTTTACAAATAAGTTATGCATGAAATACAAAAAATAAAAAATATTTTTCAAAATCCTTAAAAAACGATGCGGGAGGAAAGAGAAACATGTTTATTTTTTTACTCGGCCTCAGATGTTGTTTTAACTTGTTGTTCACATTTTTATATCAAAATTTGGAAGACATTGATGTAAAAAAGTTGCAAATTGATAAAAAAAACCCATGTTATCTTGTAAAAAATCCTGGGAAGGTGGAACTTCAACTTATCAATATTTGACATAACAATGCTGTGTTTTGTGTTCTTTCTACTATCTCAAACAATATCATTGAATAAGGACAAATGAAGCCAATATGAACTTGGAGCACTACAAATTTGTCCCGCTTATTGGGGTTTGTAACTTAGGCTTAATTGTGCAGGAAGCAATCAACCGATGTCAAATCGCCGCATGTATTGCAGTGTACTCAGGCTCAATATTTGTTTTACTTCATTTTTTTTTATTTTATTACAAATGAAAATCGCCCCTTTAATAATTGAACATATTGTTTCTTCAGTGGTACAAACAGGGAGCCTAGTTTCTGAAAACTTCCAGGGTTGGCACTCACATTTTTAATATGGAAGGTATGAATATGAAAGGCGTTTTCAGGCTATTTTTTGTCAATTTTTAGCTCTAGTTGTCATAGTTTTATGGATAAAATTCATAAGACCTCAATTACGGGAGGGGGAATTGGTTCCTGAGACCATATTTTGACCCAAAATCAGTGTGTTGGAAAAGTTGTGCACTTATTTACAAAAATGTTTTAGAGTACCCTCCATGGGAACTTCCCTCCTGAATTCAATCCAGGCACGCCATATGGTGTAACATTCAAAGAGTTCATATTTCTTGCCTATCACAAGTTCATCTGAGTCTTTATTGTTTTATCCTTTGCGCCCTTTGTGCAAAAATCAGTTTGTGTCTGCAACTTATGCTCAAGGTACACATCTCAATTTGATATTATCACTCGGTGACCTACCTTATTAATGAAATCATTCCTACTTAGTATTCAAATATTGACTGCTCATAAGGGCAGTAGTATACAAGTATATACTGACTTGAAGATCTCTGGTTATGGACCTGAAGTGACTAAAATTACCAAATTTTAGAAGGACCAAAGTTTTAATCCAGTGATCTGAAAAATGTCAGTAGGCCTATATATTTGTTTTATATACTGTATTAATAAATTTTAAAATAATGTAAGTTTTACTTGCCCAATGGCTTAACTTAATCTTATTAAAAAATACACTAACAAAATGCAATAACCATGAATGCAAGCAATAGGTTAATGCGCGTATTGACTTATGTGTCTAAGTTTGTCCGTGCGTGAAAGTGACACGGCTATAAATTCCGCAGAAAACCCGTGAATAGTCTTTAAAAACCCGTAAATAGTCTTTTCAAAAGAACTATTTATGGGTTGATGGTTGAAACTATTTGAAATAATGTCACAGGGTTTCTACACGCCTAAATTTATTAATTCAGTATAAAATAAAAACTATTGCCCAAAAGTGATCTTGATCGAGTCTATATACTATTTTCCGAGACCAAAGGCCGAGGTATATAGTATGATAGTCTCAAGATCACTGAGGGAAAATGAAAGAGCAGAATGAAAGAGCAGTCGATATTTGTTTTCTATACCAATTTTGTTTTGAGAGGGCAAAAGTAACTTGTTATTATGACCGGCTCAAATCAAGCCAAATGGTATATAATAACAATAATTGGCCCAAAGTGATCTTAATTGAGACTATATTCTATTTCCTGAGACCAAAAGTCAAAATAGTAGGATAGTCTCAAGATCAATGAGGGGGAAAACAGTTTTAACTTCTGCCAGAATGAAAAGCAGTCAGTAGTTGTTTTATATACTGATTTTGTTTTGAACAGGCAATATTAAAAACTACTGCCTGATTCAAATTCTAGTAATTAATGCCAATTGGTATGTAATTTTTACTATTGCCCTCATGAGTAGTCAATAGGTTGTATATTGGAATTTATCTATCTGATTGAAATATGTTGTAGGTCCATATTACAATTAAATATCCAACCCAATTTGAATATAAAAGATGTTAAGCTAAAGGCAATACTAAAAAATTTTGATCATAAATAGTTTTGAGTATTAAGAGCCTAAAATGAAGGAACGTGACTATCTAAAATCGTTTTCAAGTGTATTTTGTCAAAAACTTGTTTTGCCACAGAAAAACGGATAAAAAGTACATGCATGCTTTTCTATACCAATGTGGAATTAAATTCCGGATTCCGGATTTAATGGTCTTGAGAGAAAAAGTAAGCACCTTTATGCAAAATTGGAGGGTATTATTGTCTACCAAAAACGAACCCAATGAATAAGTTAAAAAAAATCAAAAGTAATGAGTGACATTTTAACACTTTATAGTATTGCTTTAATATTGATACCGTATGACTGATTATGAAAAATAGATTCAATTGAGTTAATTAAACCCTTGGGCTGTTGACCGGAGCTGATTTTTGCTAATAATTATGTCAGTACACTGACCTGGCAAATACTACTCTTTGTTAATTTTGACAACAAAATTGAAATTTACCAGTACCATTGCATTGTTCAAGTTCACTTGAGAAATGAGTTTTTTACCAATATTATATACATCCATTAATACTCTAATATCCAACAGGCATGCAGGGTTGTTTTTTCTGAATTTCCTGTGACTTTGATATTGATCATAAATATGTCGTCTTCTGACTCAAAAACGTCTGATTTTCAGACAAGATCAACAAAATTAATTAATAATCAAATCATGGTTGGCATAGTAACACTGATAGTCTATTTCTACATAGGATTTTACTACATACCCATCCCTGTACCAAGTAAAACCGGGATGGTTGAAAGATTGGTTTACACACTTCGATGGATTCCACTGGAAATTCTTCTAATAATCGCTGCATTTATATTGATTGCAAATCGTCGTGGTGATAACTTAGCTCTCGCTGGCAACCCGTCAAGACCTGAACAAGCTGTGCCACCAGGTGGCGCCGTTCATGTGCGATTTTTATCCAACACTATTGAACAATTCGCAATGCATCTTCCAGCTTTGTTTGTGTTTGCAACCTATGTCAAGCCAGAAAATCTGAAATTGGTGCCATTGCATGTGATCTTGTTTTGTTTTGGCCGTCTTCTGTATTGGTTTGGTTACCTACAACACCCATTCTACAGAGCCTTTGGTCTTTCTCTGACAATCTACCCGACTGTGTTCTTGACTGGATATTCAATCTATTGTCTTGTTACCAATCATGTCACTTATGGAATGTAAGGTTTACCAAAGAAAATGATCATGTATGGATTTAGATCTTGCCCAGATCCCTCTACCAACCCTACCACTGACCAACCACCTCTGTGATCTTCCCAAGTTAATGACCAAGCAGCGAGGCTGTGGTTCTGCAAAGCAGCGCCACAGCCAATTACCAATTCACACAGACTGACCAATTCTGACTGGTTTGGTGCTATAACTGAGCTCTGTGCAAGAGTTACTATGGATTTCTTTAAGCTCAATATTTGACTTAATGCAACAAAGAAGCATTTGACATGTATAATTCATAAGAAAGTGAATTCAACAAATTACTGCCCATTTGATGGCCTATTATCACTAAGAAGAGAAAATATGATCCCATATCAGATGATCTTATGAAACTGCATTGGTATCCATTTGGGCAAAGGACTGACTTTAAAAATCTTGGTCCTTACATAAATAGCTGATTCCAGGCACTTGTATAAAAACCCACTTACAAGAACTTTAGAAGAATTTGCAATGTGAAATCATGATGAACATATTCAATGATTCCAGACACCACTCAACATTTTTTGCTCCTCATCTCATGCAGCCAAGAACACAATACATCACATTTGCCGATCACACATTTTACCGGGGGGAGGGGCACTCAAATTTGAAAATGACAGGTATGTCCTTGCCGGAGTGGGGGTCTACTGAACTGATTTTGAGCAAAAAATGGGCCTTAATTAAAACAGATTTTTTGATGGTCTAGTGAACTGAAATTTTTGCCAAAAATAGCCTTCAAAGTCTGTAGTTTGAGCTTAAATGTTGTATTTTTCTTTAAAATGGGGTCTAAAGAATTGAATCATACTGAAAATGGAGGTCTGATGAGCGGTCTGGAGGCCTGAAAAGGGGGTCTTGACCGCTGGACATAGGTACCCTGCTCATACATGTGAGTGAGCCCCCGGGACATTTTCATGCTATGCTTCCTACAAGTGGACTCAACTACCACCTCGGCTAAGAAAAGCTGACTCCATCTCCATTTCCAAAAGACTCTTGAAATTTTACCTCTTTGATCTTGCCTATAGACAGTAGTTTTGTGTTTTTCTTTGTGCCTAATAAGTGCCTTAGTACAATTGCAAGTGCCTTTAAAGTACAATTGCATTGGTTTTAGGTGCTATATAAATTCCATATTCGGAAAAGGTATACTTTAAGTCCCATCAAAAACTTCACCCGAGACCCGTCCCTAACTCAGTAAATATGATCCGACACTAACTCACTAACTTTGACCTGACCCTAAAGTTACCCTAACCCTGAACCTAAACATACCCTAACCCAAACCCTAAACACTAACCCTAAAATTCTGGATGGGACCTAAAGTATACTTGGTCCATATTTCTTGTCAGAAAGATCATTTATATCTACCGAATGATGTTTAAAACAAATTTCACCGTCATATTTCCTGGGTTCTTGATCAGGTGTTCTATAAATTCCATTATTGTATTGTAATTCATATTTCTTGTCAGAATGATAATTTAGATATACTGAATAATGTAAACATGAAAAAAACAAGGATTTATATTAAAAAAACTATAAATTATCATCGTTTGAATTTGAATCATATGATAAAATTATGATAATAATGATTAAGTTCAAGTTTGAGTTTAATGAACTATGTCCCTAGATCACAATCTATGGACAGACTCTATTTTTTGCAAATATAACATCTCAATAGGAGGTAATGATAAAATCATTTTTCTGTGCTGCAAACTTAGCTTATCCCATATCAGTATGTTTTGACACAAAATGAAACTTTTAGCAGAGGGCAAGGTTCAAGTGAAACCAACCAACCCTGTCTTCAACCCAGGGGGAGAGGGGGCCACTCAAGTATAATGTTGCAGGCATAGCGTGACCACAGTTTTTCAAACACCCCTAAAGGGTGGAGGGTTCTGAAGTCAAAATGTACCCTTTTCCCCCATTCACACCCTAAATCGGGATTTTATCGATACTGTTTTCACACTAGGGTTTGAAAAAGTACCCTATTTCGTGAAAATTGCCCCAAAATTGATGTTTTTGATACCCTAAACGGTGTCACCTGATTCACCCTTCAGTCCTAAAAAACAACATCATTTCACCTTTTTTCTTGGTCAAGGTATGCCTGCAACTCTATATTTGAGTGCCCCCCCCCCCTCCCCTGGGTCTTTAACAACATCAAACCAGGGATTCATTGAAATTTCTGCCTAGAAGGCTGGCAGCTTTTCTGAATTTCATGTTACACTATTATTGATCATCTTATACAGTATGTCCTCTTCTGGATCAAAAATGTCTGATTTTCAGACAAAAACAATGACAATGATTATATTACATGCCATGGTTGGCATGGTAACATTGATAGTGTATTTCTACATCGGATTTTACTACATACCCATCCCTGTACCAAGTAATACCGGGATGGTTGAAAGATTGGTTTACACTCTTCGATGGATTCCACTGGAAGTTCTACTGATACTCATTGCAGTGTTGTTGATTGCATTTAGTCGTGGCAGCAACTTGGCTCTCCATGGCAACCCGTCAAGACCTGAACAAGCTATACCACCGTCTGCCGCGGTTCATGTGCGATTTTTATCCAACACTATTGAACAATTCGCAATGCATCTTCCAGTTTTGTTTGTATTTGCAACTTATGTCCAGCCAGAAAATCTCAAATTGGTGCCGCTTTCTGTGATCCTCTTCTGTTTTGGACGTCTCATGTTTTGGATTGGCTATCTACGATACTCATTTTACAGAGCCTTTGGGTTTTCTCTTACAATGTTCCAGATTATTATCATGGTGGGATATTCAATTTATTGTATCGTTAGCGGTCACAATGCATATGGATTTTTAGGATGATCAAAAAACCAACACCATCATTTAAACCAATGGATTAAAGAGATTTCATCATGCTCTATATTTGACTGCAACAAAGAATCGCTTCACATGTATACTTGAAAGTTGATCAATTCATATCCATAAATATTTGGATTTTATGATGCATGTTATGTGCTGTCATGTTTGAGTTTGAATCGAATGAATTGTGGTCCTAAATCACAACTTATATATTTTTGCAAATATACGGTAAAATACATTTTCAGCTGCAAACTTTGCTTATCATGACATGGATTACTAGTATGTTTATCATGAATGATATTTCATATTAGTATGTACTTTAATTGATACAGGTATAAGGTTAAAGTAGAGCCAACCAAAGCTGCCTCTAGTACCTGCATTTATTGGAATTGTGGTTGGCAGTTTTTCTGAATTTCATATGGCATTACTATTTTTACTGATCACTGTCTTATAATACTGTCATCCTCTGGGTCAAACATGTCTGATTTTCAGTCAAGAACATGGAATCCATTCTTTTACCAGACATGGTTGGCATCATCACAGTAGCAGTCTATTTTTATGTAGGATTTTACTACATACCCATCCCTGTACCGAGTAATACCAGGATTGATTGGTTTACACTCCTCGATGGATTCCACTGGAAGTTCTCATTGGAGTGTTGTTGATTGCAACTAGACGTGGCAGCGCCGTTCATGTGCAATTTTTATCTAACACTAACGAACAATTTGCCATCTTCCAGTTTTGTTTGTGTTTGCAACTTATGTTCAGCCAGAAAATCTCAAATTGGTGCCGCTTTCTGTGATCCTCTTCTGTTTTGGACGTCTCATGTTTTGGATTGGCTATCTACGATACTCATTTTACAGAGCCTTTGGGTTTCCTCTTACAATGTTCCAGATTATTATCATGGTGGGATATTCAATTTATTGTATAGTTAGCGGTCACATTGCATATGGATTTTAAGGATGATCAAAAAACCAACACCATCATTTAAACCAATGTATTAAAGAGATTTCATCATGCTCTATATTTGACTGTAACAAAGAATCACTTCACATGTATACTTGAAAGTTGATCAATTCATATCCGTAAATATTTGGATTTTATGATGCATGTTATGTGCTGTCATGTTTGAGTTTGAATCAAATGAATTGTGGTCCTAAATCACAACTTATATATTTTTGCAAATATACGGTAAAATACATTTTCAGCTGCATTAAACTTTGCTTATCATGACATGGATTATATTTATCATAAATGATATTTCATATTAGTATGTACTTTGATACGTATGCAGGTATATATAAGGTTAAAGTCGAGCCAACCAAAGCTGTCTCTAGTACCTGCATTCATTGGAATTGTGTTTGGCAGTTTTTCTGAATTTCATATGGCATTACTATTTTTACTGATCACCGTCTTATAATATTGCATGTCATCCTCTGGGTCAAAGATGTCTGATTTTCAGTCAAGAGCATGGAATCCATTCTGTTACCAGACATGGTTGGCATCATCACAGTAGCAGTCTATTTTTATGTATGATTTAACCATGTGTCAATCCCTGTACCAAGTAAAACCGGGATGGTTGAAAGATTGGTTTACACTCTTCGATGGATTCCACTGGAAATTCTTCTAATAATCGCTGCATTTGTATTGATTGCAAATCGTCGTGGTGATAACTTAGCTCTCGCTGGCAACCCGTCATGACCTGAACAAGCTGTGCCACCAGGTGGCGCCGTTCATGTGCGATTTTTATCCAACACTATTGAACAATTCGCAATGCATCTTCCACCTTTGTTTGTGTTTGCAACCTATGTCCAGCCAGAAAATCTGAAATTGGTGCCATTGCATGTGATCTTGTTTTGTTTTGGCCGTCTTCTGTTTTGGTTTGGTTCCCTACAACACCTATTCTACAGAGCCTTTGGTCTTTCTCTGACAATCTACCCGGCTGTGTTCTTGACTGGATATTCAATCTATTGTCTTGTTACCAATCATGTCACTTATGGAATGTAAGGTTTACCAAAGAAAATGATCATTTATGGATTTAGATCTTGCCCAGATCCCTCTACCATCCCCACCACTGACCAACCTCCTCTGTGATCTTCCCAAGTTAATGACCAAGCAGCGAGGCTGTGGTTCTGCAAAGCAGCGCCACAGCCGATTACCAATTCACACAGACTGACTAATTCTGACTGGTTTGGTGCTATAACTGAGCTCTGTGCAAGAGTTACTATGGATTTGGAGGATTTCTTTAAGCTCAATATTTGACTTAATGCAACAAAGGAACATTTGACATGTATAATTCATAAGAAAGTGAATTCAGCAAATTGCTGCCCATTTGACGGCCTATTATCACTAAGAAGAGATGATCCCATATCAGATGATCTTATGAAACTGCATTGGTTACCATTTGGGCAAAGGATTGATTTTAAAAATCTTGGTCCTTACATACAAAGCTGTCCACCGTCAATCACCTGATTACATCTCGAACATGCTCCAATTACAAACTGATTCCAGGCACTTGTATAAAAAATCCAAGTACTAGAACTGTGGAGGAATTTGCAATGTGAAATCCTGATGAACCTATTCAACGATTCCAGGCACCTCCGCTCAACATTTCTTGCTCCTCAGCTCATTCAGCCAAGACCATAACACATCACATCTGCCAATCACACATTTTCATTCCATGCTTCCTGCAAGTGGAATCAACTACCACCTCGGCTAAGAAAACCTGACTCAATCTACATTTTCAAAAGACTTTTTACCTCTTTGATCTTGACAGTAGTTTTGTGTTTTTTCTTTGTGCCTAAGTGCCTTAGTACAATTGCAAGTCTATTGCAAGTGCCTTTAAAGTACAATTGCATTGGTTTTAGGCGCTACATAAATTCCTTTATTGCATTTTAATTCAATTTCGGAAAAGGTATACTTTAAGTCCCATCAAAAACTTCACCCATGACCTGACCCTAACTCAGTAAATATGACCTGGCACTAACTTTGACCCGACCCTATCCCTGACCCTAAACATACCATAACCCAAACCATACCCTAAAATTCTGGATGGGACCTAAAGTATACTTGGTCCATAAATCACAAATGTTCACATATTTCCTGAGTTCTTGGTCAGGTGTTATATAAATTCCATTTATGTATTGTAATTAATCATTCTTGTCAGAAAGATAATTTAGATCTACTGAATAATGTTAACATGAAAAACAAAAACAAAAACAAAAAAAAAAACCACCAAGGACATATAAAACAAAAACTATGAATCATGGGATCATTTGAATTTGAATCATATGATAAAATTATGATATGAGTAAGTTCAAGTTTGAGTTGAATGAACTGTGTCCCTAGATCACAATCTATGGACAGACTCTAATTTTTGCAAATACAACATCTCTACAAGGTATGATAAAATCATTTTTGTGCTACAGCTTCAAACTTAGCTTAGGCCTAAAAAATTTTGTTTGATTGGCGTAACCCGACTGACCCTATTTTTACCACCGACCCTAAATATTTTTATTTTTTTGAGCATGGTAAAACACCTCCAAATCCCAAATTTGATGGGAATCAATTCATGGGGGCCCAAGATATAGTTACAGGACATTCAAAATGACAAATAAAAGATGTGTCAGAAAAAGTGAAGATTTTTTGTATATGTGTCGTATATTTTGTGTTCTTGTATGTGAAACATAGACTTAATTTTTTTTTTTAAATTAAAAAAAACAACCCAACCTACCTACCTTATTTTTTTCTATGTTACGCCAATCAAACAAGGTTTTAGGCCTTATCGCCTATCAGTATGTTTTTGACACAAAATAAGACTTTAGCAGAGGGTGTAAGGTTCAAGTGAAACCAACCGACCCTGTGTTTAACAACATCCGTACCTGGGATTCATAGACATTTTTGCCCAGAAGGCTGCCAGCTTTTCTGAATTTCATGTTACACTATTATTGATCATCTTAATATGTCATCTTCTGGATCAAAAATGTCTGATTTTCAGACAAAAACATTGACAAAGATTAAATTACATGCTATGTTTGGCATGGTAACAACGGCAGTGTATTTCTATGTAGGATTTTACTACATACCCATCCCTGTACCAAGTCAAACTGGGATGGTTGAAAGATTGGTTTACACACTTCGATGGATTCCTCTTGAAATTGTACTGATACTCATTGCCGTGTTGTTGATCGGAACTAGTCGTGGCAGCAACTTGGCTCTCCATGGCAACCCGTCAAGACCTGAACAAGCTATTCCACCGTCTGCCGCAGTTCATGTGCGATTTTTATCCAACACTGTCGAACAATTTGCAATGCATCTTCCACTTCTGTTTGTATTTGCAACTTATGTCCAGCCAGAAAATCTCAAATTGGTGCCGCTTTCTGTGATCCTCTTCTGTTTTGGACGTCTCATGTTTTGGATCGGCTATCTACGATACCCATTTTACAGAGCCTTTGGGTTTTCTCTTACAATTTTCCAGACAATTATCATGGTGGGATACTCAATTTATTGTATTGTTAGCGGTCACATTGCATATGGATTTTAAGGGTGATTAAAAAAACAACATCAATTATATTAATGGATAAGAAGATTTCATCATGCTTATATTTTACCATCTCCTTTTCCCAAGATTTGACTGCAACAAATGATCAGTTAGCATGTATACTTGAAAGTTACTCAATTTATGTTTTGTAAATAGTGCATGATAGCCGATATTTGGATTTATGATGCTTTCGCTCTCATAAAAAGATGTCAAAATGAAACAAACAAACAATGAAGTTTCTATCTTAACCTATCAATCATGGGATCACTCCAATATTGGATATAAGCTGATATACTTGACTTTGATCGAATGAATTGTAGTCGTAAATCACAACTTATATATATTTTTGCAAATATATGGTAAAATACATTTTCAGCAGTGCAAACTTTGCTTATCATAACATGAATGATGTTTATCATGAACGATATTTCATATTATAGTGTGTAGTATGTCCTTTGATACACTGAGGTATATAAGGTTAAAGTTGAGCCAACCAAAGCTATTTCTAGTATCTGCATTCATTGGAATTGTGTCCAAGTGTTCACCGTATTATAAAAATGTCATCTTTTGGATCAAACATGTCTGATTTTCAGTCAAGAACATGGAAATCCATTTTGTTAGCATCATACAATGGCAGTCTATTTCTATGTAGGATTTTACTATATACCCATCCCTGTACCAAGAAATACTGGGATGGTTGAAAGATTGGTTTACACTCTTCGATAGATTCCACTAGAAGTTGTACTAATACTCATTGCAGTGTTGGTGATGTAGCAGTCGTGGCAGCAACTTGGCTCTCGCTGGCAACCCGTCAAGACCTTATTAACAAGCTATCCTGCCATCTGCCGCCGTTCATGTGCGATTTTTATCTTTGCAACTTATGTCACAGAAAATCTCAAATTGGTACCATTGCAATGTTTGTGATCATGTTCAGTTTTGGCGTCTTATGAAATGGATTAATTGGCTACGTACGACCCCGGTGGGGGGGGGGCACTGACCTAGAAAGGTGATACGGGTATGTGCCGCCCTCAAGACCCCCTTTTCA
>JXSR01S074818.1:15702-27907 GCA_000969725.1 Ophiothrix spiculata | reverse complement strand
AAAGTGGTTTTAATGCGTCATACACTTGGTGTAACGCATGTTTTCATCAACAGCACGTTATAAATTAATGTGCAATCCTCATGCGTGGGGACATCAATATTATTTATAGTTGGACCTATCCTGAAAATATGACACAATCCCAGGTTGCCCCTAGCGTTGTTGCACGAAATTTAAATTTTAGGCATATATATTGCCTATGTACTATGGCCTAAAATGTCTGGGAAGGGTTTTCTCAAATTTTCGATTTTTATCTTATTTTTTGAAAAATTGCCAAAAATAGGCCCATTTTTGTGGCAGCGGTTGGATTTTATGCATTTTTTGACCTATTTTTGGCATTTTTAGAAATTCCGGCAAATCGTGCACGCTCTTGTGAGCCGCCGTGAGCGGCTTGCCAGAGTGAGAGAGTTAAGGCATTTTTTATCAAATTCCCTGACTTTTCCATGACTTGAAAAAGGTAATATAACTTTCCCTGATGGGCTGGGAACCCTGATAATCATAATGAGGATTCACTAATTCACAATTTTTAGGTGAACTGCCCTATTTGTGCAGATTCACCTTGCTAATTAATAAATCTAGCCTAGGATTCACCACTTGCCTTCACCTACTTAGGCCTGAAAAAAAAATTGTTTGATTGGCGTAACCCGACCTACCCTAATTTTAACACCGACCCTAGATATTTTTACTTTTTTGAGCATGGTGAAAAACCTCCAAATCCCAAATTTGATGGGAATCGATTCATGGGAGCCCAAGATATGGCTTGCAGGACATTCAAAATGACAAATAAAAGATGTGTTACAGAAAAAGTGAAGATGTTTTTGTATATGTGCCATATATTTTGTGTTCTTGTATGTGAAACATAGACTTAGAAAATAAAAATAAAATTAAAAAAAATGCGACCTACCTACCCTATTTTTTTTTCTATGTTACGCCAATCAAACAATTAATTTTTTTTGGCCTTAGCTACAGATTACGGTGTGGATTCAATTTAATCAAAATAATGAAGGCAAATATTTATTTATCATGCTCTATTTTCTGTCTATCCCAAGATTCTTCAAGTTGACATGGAATTTCTGATGGTCCTTGAGGATATATCCCAAATATTCACTGTTCAAACCTCCCATTGACACTTGCATAAAGTTTCCAGGACTTCAAAAAATCAACCGGCGGTTGACCGCCCAGAACCGATACTATAGTACTGAACAGTAGTAGCCGCCCGCCATTGCTTGCGGCCATTGTTCTGACAGGGTTCCTACACCTTTCACACAAATAAATTCCTTAACTTTCCATGACCAAATTATGAAAAATCAACAACCTTTTTCAGACTTCAAAGTTGTGCATCTGTATGTATCAAGGATTGTTTGTCTATACTGTACCATAATTTTTTATCCAGACAGCAACTGTCATTCTGATTATTCTTATCCAAAAAATAAAGTTCCATGACCTTTACATTTTTGGCCATTTTCATAATCAAGTTTCAAGATTTCAGGCCTGGAATTTGAACATTAAATTCCATGACTTTTCCAGGTTTTCCATGACCCGTGGGAACCCGGATTTGAACAACAGTAACCGCTCAGCGCCCCTTGTATTAGGCTGCCAGCCGACGGTTTAGTTTCGAAGCAGCCCGTTACTTTTACATTTATACAAAACAAAGAACAATGTAAAATGAATAAATTCATTTTTATTCAACAACAATAAAGCGCATAGACACTTGAACACTATCACAAATTAGTGGCCCAAAATATACCCCTGAATCCCAACCAAAATCCCTGCTCAAAACAATAATAAGTTAAAACACATCATATACATTGTCCACATGTATTAAAGATCCCAAATATTCACTGTAAATTTTTTTACAGGATTCTAAAGTTAATGCAGAAGCTATTGCCAAATATTTCAATAAAATTGTATTCCTTAAACCCCACGACAAAGTTTATTGTGAGGTAATAGTCATGTGTAAATTACCTACTAAAATAGCACCTACATTTTTTGTGATATTATTGAAAACCAAGAATTTAGCACTTACTATAAAAATACAACATTTTGATCATGCAAGAATATAATATCCTATAAGAGAAATTTGCAGAGAAAAAAAGTTAAATTTTAATTCAATACAGGTGCGGTGTCAATTCAAAAGTCTGAGGTATCTTGCCAAGATTGCTTGAAGCAAGTGAACATTTTTTTTTTAAATTTCCATTAAACCAAGACATTTTTATGATATTTATGCTGATCATAAGAGTTGAAAATATTGAGGCAAACTACACGAGAGCTTGGAATGTACATCCATGTAGATTCCTGGGATGTACATCCATGTACATTCAACTCTTTACATTTGTGCGCCTCACACACTGCATGTGCGTGCGCGTTGACATGCGACTTGGTAGTGCACGTAGGTATAACATGTAGGCGCAAACACATATGCAGTTGAATATGCAGCGTGAATCCACATCTGGTTGATGATTGATGCGTCATCGTGTGGACACAATCTCAACTCCTGGAATGTACATCGATGTACATTCCAAACTCTAGTGTAGTTTACCCCAATTCTACCCTGTCGTTATAGTCTGCCATTTATGCACTGTTGCATTACCGCAACGTGAGGTATTTAGCACAGGGGACCAACAGCTTTACATAACTTCCAAACCACAGAGCAATTAGAATAAAGAAACAAGGAGACGTGGTTCGAAAGGGCTCAAACCAAATACCTCAGCATTGTGAGTCCCGTGCCCTAACCGCTCAACCACACTCCATTCTACGCTGTACTATGATAACATAAATGAATACTTATGCATTTAGGTCAAATTAAATTAATAGTTTGTCTCAAAGCTCTCCTACTCTTGAAAAACTAACGCAAAATGCATTTTTTATTTATTCTATTTTTTTAAAGATTTTTTTCTTCTTTATTCGTTCCAATGATATTTGCCGAATTTTTAGTAACTTGATGGGCGCAATTGAGAAATTGTCAAAATTAATCGCCAAACCGTATGAAACACAAACATTTTGCCTCGGATTTCGGGTTGTTTTTTCACGGTTTCAGGGAAAAAAATTTAAAAGGGTAAAAAAAAAAAAAAAAATTTTTCGGATTTTGGGGAAAACTAACGCGCACAATTAAACCTGGGACCATAGGTTTTAATGATCCCAGATTAAACTAATGCGCACGAGAGCTTTGAGACAAACTATTAATTTAATTTGGCTTTAGCTACCTGCACTTCAAACCACAAATTATCTTGTACAAAATTATACAACTGTGCTTCATTATATAATCAATCCAATTCATTATTTTAATTGACTAGATAGGAAGACAATTAATGCAGACCTGACATGGAATAAGGGTTGCATTTTGTGCCCCAAAATAAAACCCAAGGAACAGCTGACATATGTGACCTGTCATATTGAAAGTTACCTTAAGGTCGGCATAGAAAATTATAGATATGGGCCATTGAAGCTGAGCATAGTCAAAAATCACATCCAAGGTCGAATTTATAATTTTATTAGATATCTTTCCTTTGAAGTGTATTCTATCATATTAATCAGGTTCCAACAGCCAAAACATACGACAAATGCTTTTTTAAAACTAAGATAAAAATCCTTTCTCCATTCAAGTTTTACCAGTACAGAAACTTTAAACTAGATTTTCTCAGAACTATAGTTTTCTGAATCAGCCCGATGCCTTTTACCAATATGGATGTAACTTTGCAATCGAACATCCAATAACCAAAAGCAAGGTGTCATTTTACAGCTAAAAATATAATCTTTCAGATGAGACCCCCAAAAAATGAATTTTTATTTTTTATTTTGGGACCTTTCGGTATGGCGGGTCACATATGCATAATCTGTATCATGGAATTTGCTGCAAGCTGTAAACTGAACATGTTGACGGCTTGTTTCGCATCTAAGTCATCCATTATGGTTCGAAAATTTGAGGTAACTAAGAACCAGGACTGATTTCACTACCAATTTTGATGTTTTGTAGGGCTACCATGCCTCTTGGATTTCACACTGACATAAAACACTTCCCAAGTATATAATGCATTGAAAGGTACATGAATTTCAAACCCTTTACAACAATACAAAAACAGTCATAGCTTACAATAGATTTTGGTCCAACGATGTATTTACTTAAATGTTAGTGAACTTATGCCCTCTCCCTTAAATGTTAGTGAACTTATGCCCTCTCCCTTAAGTGTTAGTGAAATCATGCCCTCTCCCTTCTTCCTTCCCCCTTTAAGTAGCTAATACTGCCCCCTCATAATATAAAAATCTATATTTGCCATGAGCTTAGCCAACTCATCTACAAAAATTAATGTAAACAGAAATATTTCAGCTTAAAATTACCCCAAAACATCCTTATTTGAAACAAAGGTTATGATCCAAGTAAGAGGTGTACATGGTATTGAATGTCCCTGATCAGTGGTTATCTTTCTATTCAAATAAGGGGATTATACAATCACTGGAGATTCTTTGGCGTTATTTCATTATTTTGGTTTTATCAACTAACGGTCCATTAAATTGTGTTTAAAAAATCAAATACCTAAAGAAATATCATACACCTTAAAACAATGAAGAAATTACTTTTGAGCACCAAGAGAAATGAGAAAATTGTAAAAAGTCAGAATACAATGAAGTTGATGACAGCAATGCAGAAATTCACAATTCATCATGTGAGTGCAAGAAAGTCGTATCGGCAATGGCTGCCTTAAGTTATATTTATTTGACACTCAGTCACTAGAATGTTTAAAATCCCCAAAAATGTCCCTGCCATATGTCAGTGGCTCTTGAAATTGATCTTCAGGGTCAATAGCTACTGACTCAATACTGGATGTTAAAGAGTGTGCAAACCAAATTAATGACAAATGTCAGCTATTGCAGATACGACTTTCTTGCACTCACATGATGAACTGATTGTTGATTATACAAATAGAAAAAACATACACTGGGTGCAAAGTCATATATTTAAAATAGAGAGTTGTTTGGTTGTAAATGAAACAGTTTCAAATCAGGGGCCCATTTCACTAAAATTTAGCGATGGTCGCTAACCCCGTTTCGATCGCTAACTGGTCGTTTTTGGAGTTTAGCGATCAAAATGGGGCTAGCGAAATGTTAGTGAAATTGGACCCAGGACTGATATTTGGTGTATGAATAATAAAGTAACATGTTGACTATTTTTTAATTATAAGATATGCTTTAATAACAGGCATAGTGATAGCATTAAAAGTGCAAATGGGTTTGGCATCTGGAAATGTTTTACTACATTATTTGCCTTGAATTAAACTGCACCCTAAAACCAAGGTAACAAAAAAATAAGGTAAAAATTTCCATTCAAAATCGAATACCAGAAAACTTGTCAAACTACAAAGTTTATGTTTTACTTCAATTTACTTCTCCTATATCTATATGGCACACTAGAGGAATGGTTTTTATAAAACCCATGTAAAAACCCCTATAAGTATGTTGGACATTTAGGTCCGTATGTTCAAAAGGGATTTAAAGAGTTGGACCAGGTTTAAAGTTAGGCCTGGTTTAAGTTAAATTTTGTTTCACAGCTAAATATATTTTCCTTGACCAGTCATTGTCACATTTTGTATTGTTTTGTAAAATTTATAGTTAAATCTTTAATTTTGAAAGTTGTTGCAGTTCAAAAATGCTAAAAATGGTTCTTTTATGGCAGTAGTAATCTTGACTTAGACTCGGTCTAACTTAAACCCTGCTCTAAATCTTAAACCTCTTTGGTGCAAATGGACCTTCGGGGCAACTTTATAACTTTTAACTCTTTCACTCCGGAATAAAATTTTAACAATCTGTCCTATTTGGACCAGAGCGGCTCACAGACACCTCGCTTTATGATAGCATATGATAATTATAGTGCACCAGGGTTACCCTCTTTGATGGTGTTAGATAGCCCTTTGTTTCAACTGCTTGCTTGCGGATTTTCAACCAATTTGAGCTTGTAGTTTTTTTTAGAGCAATTTGAATAAATTGTGTCGAATTGGAAATTCCGGCACGCAATTGTGCACGCATTTGAGAGCCGCTGTGAGCGGCTCCACGGAGTGAAAGAGTTCAGGAGAGTTTGAAGATGGGGAAACTTTTTCGTTTGGTTAAATCACCTGAATTTTGCAAAATACATCGCCGATGTGCTAAATACCTTCTATTCATACCATTTGGTGAAAACTGGTGTGATTTAAAGCTTGATCTTGGTCTGCATTCTTTCATCCTAGCACCGCACAAATAACCCTCCATGTCTACCAAACAGCCATTAGACAGAAAAAATATTTAGATTTAGTATTGGACCTCTTCTGAAACCATGAGGTTATGAACTGATTTAAAGAACATACAGATATTCTTGCTTACAATAAGAACACAAAGAAATGTTGGCTATTAATCCCGACTCCAGAACACTTTTCTTCCGCATATTGGAAGTCTAGTCTGTCATATCGAGGAGTTGGGTTATTTGGCTTTTCAGTCAGAGTGGATTGTATTGTCCTTGGTTACTTGTCCTTTTTGGGTTCTTCAGTTTGAGGTTCTTGACTTTCTTCTCCATCTGTTTCTCCATCTTTCTTTTTATCTGTGTCTTCTGGATTATCCTGATACCTAAATAAAAAAATATATTTTTAAAAGATTATTTCATTTGAAAAATTATATTTTTGGTCCCATCAAAATCTTCACCCTTACAAATCAAAGCCCTAAACTTTAACCCATAAGGCACTTCCTGTACATAAAGTGTGGTCATGATGCACTCAAGTGTGGATCCAGTGGGTGGCAGATTTCTTTACAAAAATAAAACAAAGGGTGAATACAATTTTTTTTTATTTAAATTCTTAGACCAAGTGTACTTAAGGTCCCATCCAGAATTTTAGGGTTATACTTTTTCCAAATTCCCCTTATGAATGAGCCAATTAATTGAGACAAAAAGGTACATATCAAAATAATTTCCCCTAGCTCTTCAAAACTAGCTCATGAGATTCACAGGAACAAATTCCAGCAAAAAGACACAGACAACTTTCAAGGGCACACACAAACACATTTTTAAAATTTGTCATCATACTTTCACAGAAAAAATCTGAAGGTACGATAACGTTACTCTATATATATGTGACAACAAGATTATGGCGAGCACCAAATTGAAATCTCCTCTTCAACTTCACTAGTGGTATTACAGTTTGTGTTGATACAGTCTCATGATACATTAACAGGTTTAACAATTTAAGGGGCATTGCACAAAATTTTGAAATTTTATTTGTGGGTGACTTACACTTCATATGCTAGAAAATAACAGTCAATTACTAAAAATCTGGAAAATTTTGATCAAAACCTACAGAAACGTGTTTTAATTTGTTTGTTGATCTTGGGGATGAGGCTATTCTCTAAATATATTTATTGATGCTATACATCATGAAAGAGCCAAATGTTTGTTTATAAAACATTCCTTTTACATCATAGATTGCAGATTAATCAAAAGAAGTTTTGAAGTTTGCATTAGATCTCCTGAAAAGGCCAATTTTAAAAATTCAACTAAAGAGGGCAGTATTTATCGTTGACAACGATAATTAAAAATAAAAGAATATCTAAATATTTTGATATAAAGTGTTTGAATTTGACTATGAAACTTTGCATACTGTCATTATTATTGCTAACACTTCAAATGATGCAAAAATCTAAAAATGAATGGGGAAAAGTTTGTGGATGATGCTGAATTTGTCCAATGCCCCTTTAAGGATTCAACTTACTTGAAAAGATCTTTGATCTCCCCTTTGACAAGAGCTACGAACAATGGCACTCCGATACATGCAGGCACTAGGTACAATAGGGCGGGTTGGGCGTGCTTGAATATGTGCATCACCCCTATCGTGGCTGCTAGGCCTAGTATGTAGGCCGTAAAACTGGAATAAAAGTAAGTACGTCTTTCTTTCTTTGTGCTGCAATGATAAAGGAACACACAAAAATTGTTTGTTAGTGTGAATTCAATGAGAAAGATAAATCAGTTGGCTAATTAGGGAGCTGTAACTGGTTCTTAGTGCAAAAGTGGTTATGGGAATAACCTCCAACATGGGCAGCAAAATCAGGCTATCTGGTATATGAATAAGTCTCTGGCCTTGAATTTTGAAAATACCTGGCATGCTACAAATAGCACCTCTCATGATATTCAGGTGAGCTGTAGGTGTGCATTTTATATCTTATTTTGTATAATTTTACCAGATTTAGGTGTGCTGAAAATCGCACTCCTCAAGATCATTTTAAGCATGTGATGGTGTGCTAATGTACTCGCACGCCTCAAAATACAAGGCCTGCTTTCATTGCAAAATTTGGTTCTTCCATAGGTTTAACTTTTCAGAATTTTTCAAAAAATTGCATCAAAAATTTGAAGATTTTTTTCAAAATTTTAAGCAATCAAATAATATGTGCAAAAATAGTACATTTTTGCAGAAAATTGTGATTTTTTTGTATAAATTGGACTGCTATGTTGCTGCACGGATGTAAAATCTTTGCCATAATTCCTTAGACAAAATCAATAATGTGACCAAGAATGGCAGGGTACTTAATTCAAATTTGTTTTGAAGCTCTGATAATCATCCATCTAAAAGTCGTTTGATTCATGTTCATTCACTACAGGGCCCTACATTTTGGAGGTTAATCAATATAGTACGAAGAACACCGATATAGTACAAAGGACACCCGATTTTAATGGGTCGATATGATGGTTTGATGTTTACACAAGGTGAAATGCACTTTTTGTCACAATAAAATGGACATGAAATAATCACACCTTGTAATTTTCATGTTCCTATGTTACACAGGGCATTGCTATTTACAGACCTCCTTGGTCTTCCAGTTTTGTCCTAATTAGTGTTTCTTTGTATTTTATACAGATATGCAGATATGTTAGTTGATTTGTTTGTTATTTTATATGTACGCAAATAAAGATTTGAGATTAATGTCGCCAAACCACAAACCAAAAATTAGTTTTTGAAAGTTTTATCCATTTCAACTTTGGAGCAAATGCACTTCAAACAATACTTAAAGACAGGACTTACCTAACATCATATCGTAGGAGCAAAGCAATAAATATACCCGGAATAACAACATCTCCTAACCCTAACATGGCAAAGTTATCAGCTTCTAGACCTTTCTCTAGTATATCCTGAGGAAACACCACTGAAAAAGAACATTGCAGAAATGTTAATATTATGGAGTAAAGTTGGTTAAAAAAGATCTAAAACTGTTTGATAAGCAATAAGTCAAACGATTCCAATGTCTTCTCTTCTTAAGGCTGTTGATGAGATATGCCCAAATGCACAAAACAGGATTAAGTTAGTACCCAATTAAGGCTGGGTCTTAGACCTTTAACTAGCCTAAATGGTTTTTCTACTCCAACTCTCAAACTAAGTGCAGTGCATAAACGATATAAAAGTTTACATATTTAGAAGTGGATTTTTACCCTGAACATATTGGTGATATCGGTTTCCGACCAAAAATGTCGATTTTGGTAAAAAAATGCCAAAAAAAACCCATATTTTTTGCTCCTAAAATTTATGGAAAGCCTACCTAAAATTTGCATTCGTGAAATTTTAAAGGTCTACCCCAGCCTAATCCTTTTTTGTGCATTTTGGCATGTCTCAAGACATTGGAATCGTTTGACTTATTGCTTATCAAACAGTTTTAGAGCGTAGTGAACAAATGTATCTTTGAGACGGAGCAAACGGAGCGATATGTTCCCAGTAATGATTCAAAATTTGGATTGAATGGCTCTTGTGCAAGCCAATGTGTTCAGACATCCTATAGAAACTCTATAAACCTTGAAGTATGCAGCATGCATACTCTGCTACAAGATCCATAGCATATCCCTTGTATTCTATAACACTGTGAACTGGTGATTTTGTATTGTGTAAGAGACTAGTAATGATTGATTACACTGTCACATACTAAAACTATACAGGTCAATTTACGCTTCATTTACCAACCAGTTTCAACTTCATTTAATTTATTCAAACTTTGCCTTCATGCATAATAGTTACGCAACGTTACCATGACATACTGCTGGGCGAAACATTAGTGCTAGGCTAAATACACCGCCGATAACGATATCGGCATAGAAGATGCTGATTGCTGACCTGTGCAGGGCACAAAATTTGTAAATGAGGCTGGTGCTCTGGGGATATTCAAGAACGCTAGCGGGTAAGTCTATATAATAGAAATATTTGGACACCATTAAAGTATAGGTCCGTAAATGTTTCTCTAGGCCTAAAGACGAAAAACGTTGTTCCAAAAACGCATCATTAATTTACATCACAGTACAAATCTCACATATTATTCCTAAAACGACTTCCAAAAGCAAAAATCCTAATACTTTTGACGTGTTTCTTAACAGCCGCTGCGGAGCTCATCTGTATATGAGTGTGTCCCCCGGACCAAAAAAAAAATACTTTAGCGCGTGCGGTGATGTCATCACTTCATTTTTTTTTAAAAAAAACAGCTCTCAGACGCATAAAAAGCGTCCAATATATGTATGAACTGCTGAAATCAATACTTTAATAATCAATCTTTATGTACAATCGATTATTTTGGTTAACGACCGTCCCATGATCGTGCAATTTGATGACAAACCTTTTTGGCAAAATTTGCTTACCAAGGCCAATTTAGAAAAAGGTTCACTGATTATGCGTTTTGCCCCACTACGCGGATTGGCTGTTCCGGCAGTGTGTTAGCGTCTAGATCTGTGCATTCCAAAGAAATTATGAAGGAGACTTGGTGCTCACCGCCATTTTAATTTGAACGCGGTGTAAATCCTTTGGGATGGCGGCAAGGTTGGCAATCGTGATTTAAATCAAATGATTTTTTTAAAAAAATCATTGATATAAATCAAGATTTTAGATTTTCTTGATTTTTTCACTTTCTTATCAGAATTTTCAATATATTTTCCCGTGCATTCATACATCTTATAGTTTTGCTCATTGCCAATGTAAATTTGGCCCATAAACCCTCACCAAGGTAGCATTTCAACATTACAACTTGATTCATACAGTCGGTAAATGTGTAATAATTCACGCAGCAAAATTATTTACACTTTTTTGAAGATCAGAAACAGTTGATGTTCACATTGGGCTATTCCATTTGAAATACACACCTCCCCTATGGAAGAAATGTTTTACTTGCCAATTCCAGTTGTACTTCCACATTAAATCCAGATGGAAAAAAATAGATTCCTGCGTCTTATTCCAGCAGAACCCTATGGAAGATTTTAATATTAAGTGCCATTCCAGCTGGGAATTTGGAATTCACATGTTGATTTTGGTTGGAATTCCAAAATCTTCCATAGGGTCCGTGCAAGAGTTACCACTAGATAAGATGGGACAGTTCACCTATATACTTGAAGTGTCATTCCGGTTGTATGTTATTTTGTTGAATGATTTTCGTTGGAATTCTATAAGGGTTCCAGCATTTATCCCTTTACACCTTCCTCACCATTGACACCCCCTGGCAGATTTGTGACAATTTTTACATTTTTCTCAAAAACATTATAATACACTGGTAATGGTAAGCTTCATGCGTGGCCTGGCGTTAGTCTTCGACTCTTAATTACCAGCCATTGAGTGTTGTGGGTTCGAATCTGGTGGGCGACATGTGTATCGTACTTGAGCAAGATACTTTCCTGATTTTTGTTAGAAATTTATTTAACAAATCCACAATTTGAGCCATCAAAATAGAATAGATTGACACACAAGTTCTCCGGACGTTCTCTGGAAGTTAAATACGCTGTGAAAGTTCAAGAGAATGCGTCATTTATAATGAATATTCATTTCAGGTTCCGGTTAAGTGACATTGCTTACCTAGATTAAAACTAGTCACCTTGTTTTAATAGTTCTTTTCATACCATAAACTGTGGAATCATTGGTCAATTTTCATAGTTTTTCTGATACCGTTTTTAACGGACCAAATATATTTATAATTACCGCGTACTTGTAACATGCAGGGGCCCCTCTACATATTTAAAATAGAAAACAAAGAAAACAAACTTAAAGAAAAACTTAAAGATACCCTTATAGTTAAAAAATACCCCGACCAAAGTTACTTGGCTTTGGGGTATAGGCTAAAATATAAAATGCAGTACACGTGCCATTAAGGTTGATATTCGTGACTTTTGGCCTCTTGCTACAGCAAATAGGCAACCATTCCCATTCACAAAGATTTATTTTTTATTTTACAAAGACATTTT
>JXSR01S074817.1:56224-69709 GCA_000969725.1 Ophiothrix spiculata | reverse complement strand
AATTTAGGGTGTGAATAAGGGAAAAAGAGTATATTTTGGCTTGGGAACCCGCCACCTTTTTTCCCCTAAACTTTAGGGGTTGTTTTGAAAAACGGTCTATAGGTTGCATCAGATGTTTTTTGCTGCATTTGTTGGGAAAAACCACCATTTTTTTAAACCAAAGTTTATACACATTTGTTTTAATCACTGACATAGTTGATTTTGGGAATAGATTTCTTACCTCCATTTCTTACCTTTTCAAATCAATTTGATTGCTTTTAAAATGTTTGTTAAAATAGGAAAAGAATCCACCCAAAATTGTTGTCTTCTATAAATTTTCTGAACACTATCTTTATACTTTTATTATACTTATATTATACTTTTAATATTTTAATCAAACATAAACTTTGAAACTTGTTAAGCATCTTTATGATGTTGATTTCTCATAGTCTCATGCGGCGCATAATCATAATCCTATGCTCAGTTGATAGACATTCAAATTATTCCACTTCGATGTCATGTCAAAACAATTTTGTTTTGATGGATTGAAATTATTTTTAGAACCATGACGTGGAGTTTTGATTATTTCAAAAATACTCATACTCTCATAACAACATCGATAGGTAATTTGAAAACAGGACATTCCTAAGTGTAGCGGTTTGTTGATCGATTGCTGTTAAATAATCTTATGGCTAACATGTTTCAAACAACGCGGATATACAATACCTCATATCTTAAGTAATTTGAAATTGTGGGAAAATTTTCTCTCATTTTATTCTTCAAAAGACCAACTCAGACATCCAACCGGGTTGTGGTATAAAAATGTAATTGTTTGAAATTTGTGACTCAGGTAATTTGGGCATTATATTCCTGAGCTTAACAATACCATATCTCCTTTGCTTGAATGGCCACTAGATATCTACCTTAAAGACACAAATTAAGGTAAAATTATACCTTGGCTCTATCGCTATTAGTGCACTGAATTTGAAACAGGTGTACCGCCTGATAATATTAAGGTGGATTGTTTTTAACGTGAGAAACAAAGAAGAAGGCGATTCTGGTCGTGGGAAATCTACGTTTTGATAAGAGACTTTACTAAAGCTTTTGATTTGGTCAATTTATGATTGTGACAAACCGTATCATTGTTTTCATACTAATGATGGAGTCAGATTCGATAAAAGTGTGAAAGTAGAACTCTCGGTAGCTTATTCAAAGACCCACGTTCACGCTGTCTTCAAATATTTATGTCTGAATCGAAGTGATCGTTGCGAGGAAACGAAATAATATTGTTTCAAGGAAACGATACGGTAAATAATATATTTTGCCAAGTGCTGGTCTGTACTTCTGGGGCTCTCCACATGGGAGCATCAAATTTAGATACATCTAGATGAATATACATTTCCGAAGTGCAGATTGTCTTTACACGCGCGTCAATCTAACTTTACTGTCGTTGCGCGTATTGACGTTTGCTGAAATCCAGTTTAATCTACATGTAGATGCATCTGGATGTGCGTAGTACGGATTGATTTGCTCGTGCGTGTGTTGGTGTTCAGGTCCGTTCAGGTATCAATGCTCATTTGCGAGATGAACATCTTAAGATACCTTAAGATCAGAAACATCTTTTCATTTATCAATATGTTGTGAACAAAAAGACCAAGAGGTCCTACGGCAATTTGCGCATTATATAATCAATACTAGTATGTTATAATGTTATGATACTGGCTATGTTATCTGGTTATGTGATGTTATGTTATTTTATCCTGTGCTATGTGTTATGTTATGTTAAGCTATAGGTATAGAACAAGTCTTGCTCCCTCGGAAATTGTGGGACCCAGACACGGCGCGATCGCGAAGTGCCGCGAGCCGAGGTAAATACTAAATCACTTGCTGTTTGTCAGTGGATGTTGGACATAGAGGGTGAGGGCACCGTAAACTAGTGGTAGCTAGCTTATGCAGACACCAAAAATAGCTATTATAAGAAGTTGATTTTTAAAAAGTCACAATCACAAATCAAAGCAAATTGAATTTGTAAATCCCGATAAGAATACTTATTGAAAGGTAATCGGCGATAACATTATTTGTCTATAGATGCTAGCACGTAATGGATGATAGCTGCCGTTAATAACAATTTTTAAGTTGTTTGTGGGATGGACGTGAACTTCTTCAATGGGAGTTTTCTCACCCAATTAGTCAACGAACGCAATGGACCGATGACGTAAAATACCAATTTGGCCAAATTTGTCATAAAATTACAAAACATTTAAACTTACACCCGATTGCGTTAATGATAGTGGGTTTTCGGCAATTACGGAAACAATTAAGACAAAAAGCGAGACCAAAACTGTGAATCCCTTAACACCGTGATTGATCTACATCCCATATAGTTGGCAGGTGTGGTCAGTCTCGATACTTACAGATCGGTGGGAATTTGAACCTTGGGTATTCTACCTGGGTAATAGACCTTAATGTGTCACCAATCACTGCAAATAGATCATACGTGACGGTCATTAGTTGTTTTTGTTACGCTTGCTTTGTGCGTGGCATGTCTTCTCTATTTTGAACGATATGATATCTAGGGCCAAATAATCAACGTCTGAACGAATTAAGGGAACAAAAAACAGGTTGTCCGGCGCTGACTTTAATTGTCCTGGGCACAGCATTGGCGTGCCCAGGGGGTGGGTTTGGTGGCTGAAGCCCCCTGCAAGATTGTTAAATTCATGTAAAATCAGCCGGTTTTTTAATGGTTTTTACCACTCAGCCCCCCTCATAATCGGCAAATCCCCTTTAGACCAACGCTGCCAACAATGCGCATTACGATACCTAATACCTATTATATTAAAAACCGATATGGGTACTTTGGTGACTGCCTCCTTGTAATACAAAGCAACAGTATTATTTTGGAGTACATTAATTTTAAGTTTAAACGTCTAAAGTTCTTAAAAAACCGAATGGAACATTGCCTTTGATTTTTTGGTCAAACAGACACATCCTGCACCATCATTTCGAGAGCGTTTCTTCTTTTCGATCAGTGGTCACTGACTGTACCTGGATCAAATTTCTATGTCGTGTATGTGCTGTCATATGCACCAACAATCCATAGTGTATATACATGTATAGCAATATCGGTACAGGTATTGCACCCCGGAGAATCATTTATTGCAGTTTGTGGTATTTCGCAAAATGATGAAAATGCTATGTAAATTATTAGTTCGACTGTTCTTAATATTTTAAGTTGTTGATCTGTTCCACAGCTGATCGAATTTCATATTTTACTTAAAAACAAAGAAATAAAACAAACACTTAATTATCTCTATTTTTAGTTAAAAACAACACTAAAGCGGAAACACGCCGTTGCCCTTAAAGCTAAGAGCCAAATATAATGGATCATAAGTCAAACATTGGTCATACCGTTATGGGGAGATGTAACATAAAATGCTTTGTAGTTCAATTGGGTTTTATTCTAGAAGAGTAAAACCTACAGCGTAACATTTGGTATCATAAGATGAGTAATTTAATCTTCTCTTAAGTGCAAGATTGTCCATGCCAGGTGAACAAGTATAAAGATGTTTATCATGTTTATGACTGAAAAAGCGAGCTTACTAATACTAGTCGAAAGAAGAGGTGACAGGGGAAGCAAACTGTAGACAATGGTAGAGGAGAGAGGAGGTGCCATTGACTTGTACACAAAACTAATTGTGAAAATTACCTTTAGAAAATTTTTACAATGTTGCCACATCAATACCCGAAGTTTTAACGATTTTTGCACACTTTTGGATGACAGACAAAAAAAAAAATCAATTTTAGATGATGCATAATAGTAATTGTAGGATAGTATCAAGAATTTTGCATAACTCATTTCTGTGGTATTTTTTAATAGTTTTTTTGCACAATAAATGTTGATATCATTTTTATGGGTTTTTTTTATCTTCTGATTATGATTTGATAAATTGATTATCAATGCTGTTGACAACCTCCGTCTGTCGACAGTCGAACTATAATAACTTACAAAGCATTTTCATCATTTGAGTGGTGAGCGGAAAGTCGCGATTTTCAAAATTGAGTTTATGACATTTTAATTCTCTATAATCTCAGCTTTTGAATGATATATAATATGTCATACTTTCTTTCTACAATCTTCATTTAGAGATCAAAATACAAGGCAGTCTACTCAAAATCTGGCAGTAAAAAATTGTCGCAAATCGATTTTAAAGTTACTGATTACTATAGTACAAAACGCAATCAATTACACGGTGAATAATTGCACTTCGCGGCGTAATTGACCTTCAAAACGCGAGGTATAGTTTAACACTTATGTATTAATGCGTGTTATGTCAAAACACGAAATTATATCTTTTTACCATATTTTACTTTGGCAGCCATTTATTCAAAATCTTCAAACGCGGCTTTCCGCTCATTTTGCCAGAGCACCACTCATTTTATTCGCTTGTGCAAATACACCACACTACATGAATATTCAGGGTGCAATCCCGGTATACCGATTTTGCGACACTATGGATTGTTGGTGCATATTACGTCACATACAAGACATAGAAATTTGATCCAGATATACATTTGATATAGTGGCCAAAAATCGAAAAGAAGAAACGTTCTCGAGAGACAGGTACAGGATGTGTCTTTTTTGCAAATTTTTTGAACGTACCATTAATGTTTTTAAGAACGGCACAATAATCAACCGATATACTCCTTGATCGTTTTATTAACGAAATGTTGAAATCTCGATATTAGACACGAAACAGACGCGATTCTGAGTTAAAAATCGTTCAAATTTTTTTCGAGATTGGACTATTTAAGAATAGTACAATGTATTCTATTTTAACCAAAAGATATTTCAGTTATCAAAAGCGCCGCTTTTTTGCATCGGTTTCGACGCTTTGGTCAAGCATAGTAGAATTGTCCTTTCTTATACATTAAATTCATGTACATTTGAAGTTATTCAAATAATACGCAATGTATTTTGAATAGAATATAGTAAGATTACGATCTTTCTCATGAGCTCAAGTGTTTATTCAAACTTAAACTTTAAATAAAACTTTTTCAAAAATGAGCTGGACATATTGTTCGCTTGTTTCGATGTTTATTCGTTGCTTTAAGCAACGACCTATATATTACTAGAAAAGTTTTGAAAAAAAAACCGAAATGTTAAAAACCTTTATGTTAATACATTAGCTGCCATGAAAGGTATTTCGTTTTATGCTTATCATGTTTATACATAAAGAACAAACACGATATCACAATATATATGGCCTTGTGGCAGCTATCGTATACCAATCATCAAAAATTCAAAATGTCGTTTTTGGCGCCAAATCATAATTCTTCAGGCGGTACAAATATTACTGTAGCCTTATTACTTTTATCGATGTTGTTTCATGAATCGACTCAATACAAAAATCACTTTATCAAAACGTAAGACTTTAGGCGCTTTATAAATTTAAATGATACCACAAATGAAACGAAAATTTTACAAATTTTGACTGTGTGAGAAATGGATTTAACTTTGAAATAGTTTTACTTTAACTATATTTTAGTGGAGGGCAAAAAGATCTTAACGATTACATGAACATAAGTTTTAAATGTTTGATGAATGTTACATGCTATTTTCCAATCAATCATAAATGTTTAGAAGCATTGTCACACCAAAAACGACACGTCTACCGAATAAATAGCTGCAACCGGAGTGTAGACATGGAGCAACTCGCTAACCGTACACTGTTATAAAATTGGATAGATTGAGCCCATATTCATTGGTCGAGCTATGAGTTTTAAAATATTGGGCGAGACGCAGTCGAGCCCAATATTTTAAAACTCATAGCGAGACCAATAAATGTGGGACGCAAATCATCCAATTTTATCATTATTATGCTCAGGATCCAAGTTTTTCCACACTTGGATCCTTCAAAGCATAATAATGCAAGAACATTGGTCGATTTGCTGGTTATTTTGCACAACGTTGACTAAGGGCTATATCCCTACCAACGTTGGACAAATCAAGATACAAATTTAGACTCAGTCCATCGACAAAACTATATGAGCAGAAACACGAGTCCATATCAAACGGCGAAATGTTGGACAAAAGTGATACAACATTTTGGAAAAGCGTTTGATATGATGATCTACGGTGCTCTAATTTGTCCCAGCAGTTGGTAGGGATTAATATCTACCCATTTTTATCTCAGTATATTTAGCATTTCAGACACTTTTTTAAAAGTGTCTGAAAATAACTTTAATAACACATTTAAATCCTTGAAATTTTATCAGTTTATAATAACTTCGTTTGAAAAAATTAAACAATTTTGCTAAAATGTTATATGGGATTTTCCCGATACGTACTTGTCCATGATCACACGTTTTTGTTTAAATAGTTTTTCATTTTGTTGTAAACGTTGCCCAACTGTTGGTAGGGATGAATACCAATGTTGGGCGAAATCACCCCAAAAATTGCTCACACAGTTCGAGGAAAAATATACAGATATTTATTTCGGAAAGAAAGATGCAGGGCTATCTATTGGAATGAACGTTGCCATGAAAGGCAGAAAACTCTGTAGGAACTTCACAGTATAGACCACTCGAACATTTACAAGCCAGGAAGGAAGAATACACTCTCCTCTCAGAATAAGGGTTCAGGATTCAAGAACCCTTTTCGTCCTCAATATAGATCCCTTTCATCTGAAAGTTTCTTAAAAGATTCCGACAAGAACCTTTGTAGATTGAAATGAATTTTAAACTGGGCAACAACCACACAACTCAACCTTTGTAGAGTCTTAAAAAATTCAAGTATGCCATTGTGTTCACATAATCTGCAAATTTTGTAGAGAAGAGAAAACATAACTCTTATCTGTCTAAAGTATTAACACATGATTGATTATTGCCTAAAACATCCTTTTCTGTTTCACAAAGAGCCTTTGAGGGTTCTCTAGACTTTGCTCAAAAAGGGTTCTGTGAAGCTAGCTAAACGAACTATTTTGGGGCTAAAGAACCTTTCTGAACACCAGGCTGAAAAATCACTGGATTCCTTTTAGAACCAAGGTTCAGAAAGGTTTCTATAGCCTCAAAAGATAGTAAAATAGTTATGACTTTGATACCTAAAATAATACCTGTGTCGTCATACTTTGAAAGTAACGTAGACGGGAAAGAAAAGAGGAATGTGGACTACAAGGTAGAGGAGGAAGATTGGGGTGGTGAAAAAGATGAGAAAGTTAACGAAGAGAAGAGTAATGACAACGAGGAGGAGGTGATGAGTAAGACGGCTGTCAAATGTAGAAAAACGACGATTTCGCGTCATTTTGGTCGATGAACTTATTTTTTTCTAGCATATAGGTCTATTGTACTTTTGTATGCAATTTTACGAAAAAACGTGTTATGTTCATCATTGTTCATAGGTATTTAACACATTTCCCTAAGCGGTTAGCACTTTTTCGACAAAACTTCTGTTGATTTTCAAATTGTTCACGAATTTGGACAAATCTTGTAAAACTTTTCAAAAGCAATTCGATTGTTACATTATTTATCTATTAAATATGGTACACGTTCCCATGATTTTAATCAGCGGGTTACTTTGATATAACGATCCCATATAATTGCATTTAGATTCCTTTTCCATATTGTGTTTGGATTAAAGAATCAACGTGTTGCAAAAATAACTTCAAATTAAAGATACATTTGTTGATTTAATGCATTTTATCCCCTGTTCAAAATTACTCTTTATTGGATTGTTAATGTAACCTTTTGTAACCAAACATTTTGAAATCAAAGTTTTTCTTTTGGTTTAAAGCCGCGAGATCAGAGGTACTGATAACAAAAGGATTGCAGTTAAAAAAATTGCCAAGATGCCAAGAACGTCTGTTGTATGTTTGTGCCAGACGAAATATGTTAAAGAAGTCAAAGAGCTTTTTATATATTTTAGTCACTAAATTTAAGCCTTTTTTCAAACATAAGTCTAACAATTGAAATTTTACCATAATAAGTCAACTGTCTGAATTTCCAACCATTAAGTGCAAGTTCCAATTTTTTTTGAGTCTATTTGACCAAGTGAGTTCACTTTATTACATTCTTCTGTGTCCTTTCCGAAGAACATTCATAATACTTGGGTAAATGTTTGGCTCTCTACTTCCTAACCACATACCCTCTATTTTATTTTGATTAATTTATCACAACCCCTGATACATCACTAATTCTGTTTATCAACTGTAGTACTTTTATAATCGATTTTTCATCCTTCACCATCATTGTTGTATCATCAGCTAGTTGTACCATTTCGACCTCTAAATCTCTTTTGTTTCTAATTCGAATGCCATGATTTTGTTTTACATCAATAGATAAAAATTCTACAGCAATTATGAATAATAGTGCTGATAACGGACAGCCCTGCCTGATTCCTCTATTTAATTAAAAATGATTCTGAAAGCTTTAGATCTATAAGTCCCTAAACTCAACTTTTTTTCCCCTGATGAATTCATACACATAGGTCTGATGTTTGTGGACTAGTGCATTCTAATGTGTACACATTAAAATATTGCTCTCTACATAAATGTCAGGTCTTTAACCCTCGTCTTACTAAGGGATGGGGTGGGGTGGTGATCGCCGATTGCATCAACACACAAAAACAAAGCGACCTTGAGCACTTAGGTAATTGTTTTTGCAACCTCTGCGGTCATTTTGTCGAAAAACATCGGGGTACCACCTAAGGTGGGGTTATGGTAGGCCGTCGAAGTCCGAGGGTAGGGGTGGTGGTTGTCACCTCAAAAAATTGTAATCACCATTTTGAAAAATATCTGCATGGTATTGTCTTGAAACTTACAGTACTCCGTTAAAATTGTCGTTTCTTTCATTTATTAGCAAAAAAACAAACAAAAACCACACGACGAAATTCCGACATTTATAACTTTTATAACGATTTTTTTGAAAAGTAGCAACTTTTGCCAAAATCGAATTTTTCGGTCCGGAAATACTTTGTGACGTCTTGGTATCAATTGAAAGAGGAGACCTTTTGGCGTGTAAATGTCAAAATCAGGAGGGGCGGTAACCCCCCCCCCCCCACCCGCAGGAAGTCCTGTTACAAAAAAATCGCTCAGGAAGACGAGTGTTAAAGAAATTAAGGCAGTTCATTGATTTTACGCTTTGTTCTTTTCTGATTGAAATTTTCACTCAGTCCAATTTTACTCAGAAAAGAGTCAAGTTCATTCCAAGTGAGTGAATGTCCACTCTTTAAAGAGTTGAATGGAGGGCAACTCCTTTTGAGTGGTGGTGTTCACCCCACGGTTTTTCGATTTTTTTGGAGTACAATTTTAGTGATTACCCTAAAATAATAATTGAAACTTAGTGTTTTCGTGTAAACTAACATTTTGTATTAATTAGACCATAGCCTTTCTCATGTATATAGGCATGCGATTGATTAATTTGCCATGTTTACGGGTTTCTCACTTCCTGGCTCATTTTCTCATAATATTTTGACAGGCTATAATACGTCCGTATAATGGCACAAACCCAACTCCCTACAGATTCAACCTGTTGAAAATACAGCATGAAACCCACTCTTGACCAACAAAAACTTGACCAATATTTTTCTTCTTTTTGTCTCGATGATTTTCCTTGCTTATATAATCACAAATATCCACGCTTTGATTCCAGATTATAAAACAATATGTGATAATTTAGGTACACATTCCCACGTTGGGGTTACCGTCATGGCTTTTCATAAAATATCGTTAATATCTTGTCAAAACTTTACCATGTTTTTACTCAATGTATTGCTAAGTATTGTGCTCTATAATTGTAGCATGATTTGGAATAATAAAAGTTGAGATTTGTGGACCTGTCTCGCGGGGATTGACAGCTTTCATTGGGTCTTAAATTATCCTGTTTGGTCACTTTTTGTCTTAAAGTGCAGTCAAGTTTAAACTAAATCTGTCAAATTATGAATTAACCAGGTGTGGCCGCTAAATGTCTGTGATAGACTTATGCAAAGACTTAACACAAATTTCAGATATGGTCAAAACTTTTCGATGATAATTTACAAAATTTATACAAAGATTTGAAACAATATTGGTGTTAATGTTACCATATTAATAATTAATAATAAATTATACATCAATTTTGCTACATTCATTTCTTATCAAGAATAGCAAAGTTGGAAAACTTGAGCTTCGAAAATGTATAGTCATTTTTAGTATAAACATGATGAAATAGCCTAGATTTTTGTCTGGTAAATAAAACGAAATACAATAAACTAAACCAAATTTCAGTTTTGATTTTAGGAACATATTTGAGGTAGCTTATATATTATACCAAATTGAGATTTTTTTTTATCATAGATTATAGTTTTATCAACCTATTGGCAGGTTTATTCTACTTTTATTTTGTTGTTGATATCACAACTGTGCATGTGTAAAAACTACAAGATATTTAACTTAACTTACACTATTAAATATTCAAATCACCGAAACCGAAAGACGCGACCAAGTCTAGTCGTATTTGATATTTTAGTAGTGTACATGACATATAAATGACAGCTCAATACCTTGATACTCACGCGAGTTTCTCACAGATTTACAGATTTTTAGACTAAAAGTCCTTTGTAAACGACCTGTCACTCCACTCGTGCAAAATGTGTGACTTAATTCAACCCGACAGGGCTCTATTTCCTTCTTTTTTTCAAGCAAATTACAAGTTTTTTTCCTTAGATTTTCAAGTTTTTGTATTCATGTGGTATTGAACAACACATTTTGGTTAATTCATGTTCAGTTATTAGAATGTTGTATGCAATTCAAATTATTCGTATCAACACTTAATACAATTGCCTATTATGTATTGTCCCCATATGATCTGTAACTTCTCCATTCTCCTTGTATTTAGTTCCGAATATTCTTTGATTATTCTTAATTCTTTTCCATTCTATACCATATCACAGCAGATGCACGCATATTTGCACGGATCAGAAATACACTCATCCCGTAACATCGTTGATGCATCACAGGTTCTGTTTAACATGTTTATTAAAAGTGCTGCTGTGGCAAGCTTACAAAATTCATATGTGATGACCCACACCGAAAGGGGGGACTTTGGTTCCGACATCAAAATTGAGTTTTTGGCATCAAGTGAAAGATTAGAGTTTCACAAGTAATACAGTACCTCAAATATTTCGATACAACAATCCGTTCCGAAGATATGGCTATTTTAGTAAGAGCGTGTTGATTACTTTTCAAAAATAGCAATTGGAGAAAACAGGCTTTAAAGTTTGGGTTTGTGAAAGCATCAATTTTATTGATTACTATTCAACTATACACAAAATCTCCTTAGCAACGGGCACTTAGGAACACTCAATCATGACACAGACATCTTTAATTATATACTAAGGATAGTAAGTCAGAGAAGTGAAAAAAACGAGCTGAGAAAAGGCCTGTTTTCGAGGATGTTTTTTCTTCCGATCACAAAATTGCGAAAAGGAGATTGACACGGTGTTAGAAAATGGTCATAAAATCATCTTTTTTTCGCAATTTTATAGAAAACGGCTTGGTAGAGAGTTTTTTAAAACTTTGAAGATTCATAATATCACAAAATCTCAAATTCACCCCCAGACGAAAACTTTACCACTTCTCAACTTCAAAGCCTGCCTGTTCGGTGTGAGTCATCACATATTGGGACTTTCGAAACGGGAGCGCAAATCATTCTCCGTAATCCACTTTGAATCTAGACTGTTGCTGCACCGCACCGGTGCAATATATAAGTGCTGATTCTTCATGTTCATGTGAACGTTAAACGGTCTACGGATATCCGGATCTCGGAGATGCGCATTCATCTGGATCTGCATCCCGTCAATACTTATTAATGATTTCAACATCACCAGCAGATAAAATCTTTAATAATTTAATGCTAAATTTAACAATCTAACCTACAATCAGGGAAAAACTCTTGGCGTGCACAATTATCTGAGAATGTCATTGATTACGCACGCTTTCCCCGTCCCCCACTCAGTGTTGATCCAAACACAAGGATCATCTTTACATACAACATTGAAACAGGGGTGGGGAAGGAGATGGTCAGAAGAGAAGAGTTCTTTATTGCCTTCAACTTTACCCATCTCTTACCGTCATTTCTACTGTTTTAAACAGATGAATGCACCTGAAAAGACTCAAGTGTTCCAACGATTTTTTCCCTGATTGTAGTACCTAACCTTACGTTCAGATTGTTGAAGAGTAACTGCTGGTTATGTTGAAATCTTGCATGACAAGGATGAGAATCTATCGTTAATCTGAGGGATGGAAGATCTGACTGAATATTTCAATTCAGTCAGTAACGCACCATTGTTCTATCCAGGTAGCTTTGTTCAAATGATTTTAAATGTAAATTATTATAAAATATAGAAATAACACAATTATAAACAATTTGATCACAATCAAATGTGCATGTTGTTCCCAAAACTTGTAAGATAAGAAAAACCACCGAAACCTCGATAGCGCAATTTGTATGTATAATACCATTTCCAGACACCGCAATCCGCAAAGAATAAACAATTATTGTACCATAATCTAGTATTTTTTGACTTTTGCTTAAATTTATGAATAGGAGTAAATATGCATATGATTTATACGGTTGTGTTGTGGTTTAATTTGATTTTGTACAATTTGCGCTCAACATCAAATTACATGTGAAAAGTTACGAACAATATTTTTCCTCTCTTTTTAATAATACTGATGAGGAATGTTATAAAATTTTATTTAATCAGAATTAAGAATGATCTAAGAAAAAATGTTTGTATCAGTTCCCCCGTTCTGTTTGAAATATTTTTTCTACCAAAATTGTTTCTTAAGTTATAGTTTTCGTTGTTGAAATCACGTACCTCCATCAAATTCATCTCAAATGTTGAATCATTATCTCAAAAATCAAAAGGTTGATTTGTTAAAGGGAGGACTTGCGCTGCTGATAGAGTCCTATTTTGGCACTGAACATGCTGAATATGTCCAAATTAGTAACTGATTATTTCCTAATCAGCTGGGCGCGCGCTGATCACGTCTGAATTTGGAGCCTGGGTTATGTCCAAAGAGGATACCACTTCACGATGTGCAATTTGGGTTTTGTGAATCATCCCGTGAATCATGTGCACAAAATGTGTTTTGATATTGTGTGCAGAATGAGCGCTTATATTTTCCAAAATGGGTTCTTATTGTGTCAAAATTGGGTGCCAAATTTATTTCCAAAGTAGGCGCATATTGTGTCCGATTTCGAGATAGGGTCTTTTGAAACTACCATGGTATACACAATTAGACATTGTACGGCCTACTAAAATATAAAGTATCCAAGCCGGTCAAAGTTGTCCTTGAAACTTAGATCAAAGATGGGGGTCCAAATAAACATGATAAATTGATTTAAAACTTTGTTACACCGTTTCAAATTGGCCCCGAGGAAGAACAGTGTTAAGCTGAATCGGGATACCCTGTTGAAAGATAATAAATAATAATAATAATAATAATAATTAAGAGTGTTCAAATGGTG
>JXSR01S074817.1:22636-33222 GCA_000969725.1 Ophiothrix spiculata | reverse complement strand
CAAACCAAGAACACAAAAAAGTAAAACTTTATAATACGTGATTATAGGGAGAAAACCTCACCTTAATTCAACATGTGATTTTGATTTTTCTTTAGAGTATTCTACTGTTTTTGTATAATGTAAAACAAGAGCAGAAAATAATTTTATTCTTTCTTAATCAATGTTGATGAAAAAGTAACGAGGATACCATTATCCATTCCGCGTATACCATCAGCGGCAAATTCGAAAAGATTTGTTTGATTTTCTCAAGTTCAAAATATCATATTCTATTTTTTATTCACCAAAAGCAACATTGTATCTTGAGGCATGTTATTCCACACTTTCACCGCCCAAGCTAATAATTATATGGCAACTTGATGTTATCGATGTGTCCGTACTGGAAATTTAAATTGATTTTTGATGTGACAGATGAACATGGAAGAAGTGAGCCGACTTTGGGAATGGTATTTCAAAAGTCACTGAAACTATGCATATATTCCATAATTTGTTCTTTAAGGGTAAATGACCTCCATCTGCTCAGGAAAATGTGAATCCTAACTATTTTTTAATCATGAAAAGATAAATAGTTTCCACTGCATTTGCGGGGACTCGAACCATTGATTATCATGATTATGGCAGGGGTTAGTCATGCATTACGAAGCGAGGGATCTGCCGCTGAGCTATCCAGGCAGCGTTGAGATCGTGAACTAAAATCTAAAAAATAAACATTACTTTTGTTTACATAAAAATTGCAATTTTTGCCTCAATGGAATGCTCAATTTGTAAGTAAATTATGCGAATGCGTATATCAGACAAAATGTAGATAATCATGATAATGTGGATATTAAAAACAGGCAATGCACAGCTCAAACAGAGTCGTAATTCACGTCCAGTTTTTCAGGCAAAACAACGCGGGTTTGTTATATTATCATTCAAAATCAACATCACATATTTATACAATATTATTTGTAATTCAATAAGAAGTATCAAGCCTACAATCTGTCAAAATTTGAAAACAATCGAATTGTTTGAACATCATGAAATTATGAGGTTTCGGTGAAAAAGGCGTCAAATTTTCGAAGTAGTCTATTGACGTCATTTTGACCTAATGAACGTGAAATCACTAGTAAAGATTCATGTATAAATGAAAGACTCTATTCCATATGTACGCCAAAAGTTGTGATATTCTGATAGGTGTAAGTAGGTAAAAACTTGCAGTAAAAATGGCGTTCAGCCGAGCGAGATGATTTAGGGACTGTAGCCTTAATATCATATTTTGTTGAATAGTCACCGAAAGCAACTTGTATCTGCAGGCATGTTATTCCACACTTTCATCGCCAAAAGCAACCGGCCATGTAGTAACAGCCAGTCAACGTTATCATGTGTCCAGGTTTGAGACCTTAATTGATGTTTGATTTGACAGAAGAGTAACAAAGTGATCTGACTTTGAGAAAAACGGTATCTCAAAAGTCACAGATGAAATTGAAACAGCTCATTTTCTTTTATAGCTTAAAATCAACAGTAATTGATCGGGAAATTCGAACTGTGTTATTTTCATACGAGTATGATCGCTTTGTGGTTCGGAAAAAAAGTTTTAAATTCTGAAAAAGATCATTGGTTAATCAAACTGGAAGTAAGATTCTGTTGTTTAATGTTTCAACATTTTCAATTTAGTGTTTTGTTTGCTAATTTAGTTCACTTTTGGACAATGACATTGTATAGGTAAATGATAAATGTTGATTCCAAACTGCATAGCCATTACATGTCTTAATTCACCATGCAAGTGGTGAAGTTATATATAAGGCTCAATTATACATCAACGTATACGACCCAAACGTACGTCTAACGTTTACCATGTTTACTGTTTTAGTAATACATATAGCTAGATAGACCGTGTACATGAATATCTTCTACATGTATATACGTTAGGAAATGAAATTTTGCAGGTGTTCTAAAGCAAGTGTAAAGATTGTGAATCTGCAAGAAATTGATTTGCAGAATCACAACCTTTGCATGAATTTTACTTAGAGAGCAAAATGTTAACTTCGACGAATATGTTCATAAAATAAAATGAAGTTCTTTGTACATCTACCGTTTGTCCACGTGATATAGATTAGACCCTCGACAATGACCTGCCGCATCTGTAACATCAGTTGGAAAGCAAATTGTGTTTGATTTTTCTGAACCTAACAATATCAATGTTTATTCTATATTCACCAGTAGCAACAGTGTCTGCAGGCATGTTATTCCACACTTTCACCGCCAAAAGCAACCATGTACAACCCTCCAGTCATAGCAAAGTTATCAATGCATCCTGGTTTAAAATCGACATTGATTTTTGATTTGACAGAAGAATAAAGAAGTGATCTGACTTCTAAAAGGTATCTCAAAAGTCGCGCATGAAATTGAGACAGCGCTTTTTATTTCATTGAATTTATTATTATTATAATTGAACGCGAAACTTGAAACATGTGACATTTTACATGATTTGCATTTTAAATTTGAAAACGATATCTTTTGCTGCTTTCGATGCTTTTGATCGTGTATTCTATTGATGTTGCTATTGTTTCAGGCTTTTGAGGACTTTCAATTGGGTTCACTTTCGTACAGTGACATTTTGAAAGGTTTAAATAAAAATCTATTCTGTTCTTGTATTTTAATTACCACGATCAAAACGTTTTGATATCATCTTTTGGTGTCAGGGCGTGGGCATATTCGTCTATCTTAAAATTAACATTATTTTACATAAAGTTGTGCAAAAATACGTCATCAAATCTCAAAAAAAAATATTAAGATTTTTTAAAGTTCATAATTAATTGAAAATTTGCTTAATTGAGTAATTTCATTGATTTTTAGGCCATGTTTTGGTTTTTATTGAATTTAATTGCCTTTCTTTGTGCCTTGAGCACTGACCCTTATATTCTAGTACGCCCTGTAGAAATTATGCGCCCATGGCACTGACCATTACTTTTTATTGTGAAGTATGCCCCATGGTACCCCGGGCACTAGTCTATTATTGAAAGGGCACCTCTCTGGTGTTAATAGTTTAGTGCAATTTTTTATCTTCAGATTTTAACTTTGATTTTTCGATTGTCTTGACTTTGCTTATCCAGTAATTATTGCCCTCAGGATATCACTCCAAGTAATTGCAATATAATTGGTTAAAACAAAGACACAAATTATACGCATGATGAATTCTGTAACCCAAGTCAACCAATATCTTCCTTTTGACTCATTTTGACTATATTGGAGACTTGTTTTACTTGTCAATGGTTGAATTTCATTTATTCTTATTGCCATTCTTTGGGGTTCCGCCTAAACTTAAGGAAAAGGATCTATTTTTGCTGTGGCTTTACATTTTATTTTTAAGATTAGGGTCATGATTGGATGGACCAAGTATATACTTTTGTTCAAGTTCGAAATTTATAGATTATTGGTTTAATTCTAGTTTTAGAATTTGGTTTAAACATTTGCTGGGCCTAAAGAATCTTTCCTGAACTTGATGTTTCTTTCCCGTTTCTTTTCAGGTGTCACAATCATGGTAATCATGGTAATAGGCAACCGGTACCGGCGAGCTCGATTCATAATGTTGACAGACTGAAATGGAGAATGACAATTCAACTGGACGAACATTTCAATGTTAATGGATTCCATTGCGTTGTCTTGACACCATCTTAACAATGTGTCTAATTAAGCGATTGATGCCTGATTAAATATGACCAATGTACATTATTATATATGTCAGTGTCATGTTTATTTTGAAAGCATATATGCTTAATGTAACACAAAAAGAGACACGATTAATTAACATGTTCAGGAGGACATCATTATCAAAAACCTCAACATTGTCTTCTATTGTTGACAAAATGTAAATTGAAAACAACAGGGATGGACACAGTTTTGAAACAAAATAGATTTGACAATGCATGTCACCATTATGTCTATTTGTGGTGGATTGATTCGAACTGTGGTTGCAAAATTATATGTCAGTTTACTTATGAAACCATAGAAACATGGACTAATAATATTTGGAATGAGAAGGAGTAATGTACTAAAAATACTTCCGAAAGTGTTTGACACGCGGACATTCAAAAGTGGGTCGTAATCAACTGAACAAAGATACACTTATGTAATATGGTATCCATTTTTATATTTTCTCGTCATATTTGCCGATATATAAGAGATGTAAATCTATGGGAATGTGCTTCTTTTTAAATGGGTGCACTCTTTAAAATTTAAAAATGATACTAGAGAACATGTTCAAGCCTTTCATTATCTCTGGTATCCATTGGTCGGTGCAGTTTTTTTATATATAGGCCCCCTATTTGAATTTTGATTTTTCAATTTGTAATTTTGTTAATTCTGTAGTTACTAAGGCTCTGTCAAACATCACCGTATAGAGTAAAACGTACGAATATAACGTATAAATGGAGAGTTTGCGATCATCAAGAACGCGAACGCGAACGCGAACGCGAACGTATACGTGAGTTCTATTGAAATTCAGCCAACCATTACCTGCTTGAACAGTACAGCACACCGTATATTGCAGAATTTCACGTACACTGTTACGTGAATACTAATCACTTAATCGATGTCCCCTATTGTTTTAAATAAAAGCTATACCAAAATCAGATAAACACATGCAAGAATAATCTACAGACATACATATCCAGCACTTATCGAAGTTTTATTGCGTTTGGTTGTACAGATTACGGGTTGCAAACTTCGCACTTACACACCCGTAATTAGGGATTTTCTGATTTTGCATTGACTTCTATGTCAAAGTTTTAAGTTCTACACATCTGCTTGCGAAAGCCAATCCCCTGAACGTGAACGATCAATAATACGTGAATAGCAGTAACATATGTTGAAATAACCGTTTGAAGTGGGTCTTTTTACGTGGCTATTCGTCCAATACGTACGTGAGTTCTATTGAAAACTAGCCAACCATTCATAATATCATAAGCTTGCAAATGATTTCTTTAGCTTAAGAATTTACGCCCTCGATCAGATATATCTATGGATCATGACCAGCTATGACAATTATGAGACGAGGGCGACATCATGAAACATTCACAATAGGCAATCGTTGCATTAATCAAAGACTCTTTGCTAAGAGGGCGACATAATGAAATATACATAGGCAATCTATGGTATTGCGCGTTGGCGTGAACCGTTACGATGAACGTGAGTTAAAAATGCTCACGTTTGTGTACCCCGTCCCGTGAAACGTGGTAATCGCAAACTCTCTAATGTTTCACATATTGAACGTGTGCTAAACGGACCACCACCGCATGAATAACGAATTGAACGTATACATAACGGACATACCGTACGGATAACGTATGGAACGTACTTGTAACGAACACATAACGAACAATAATGCATAAAACAGAACAATAGTAGAATAAAGTACGTTAGGCGTGCGTTGTGCTCAATACGGTAAAGTGTGACAGAGCCTTTACCTTCAGGATATCGCTAATACGCAATACAAAGTTGGTTAAAACAAAATCTAAATTAAACATGATAGTGGCGTGCCAAAGATTTTTTGAGAGGTGGGCACAAACATCAGTTTCCCTCGACAATGCTCGAGTAAAGAGTACAAAAATACACCAACATTTTTTGACCTAGCTTTTGAAAACTGACAAAGTGACAAGCAAAAAAAAAATGATTAAAAGAACAAAAACAATTGTAGAAAAAATAAATAAATAAATAAAGCGTCAAATATTTGGAGGAGCTTTCCTGTTTTTTAAGTATACTTGTAATGGTGCAGACCAGATTACGTTGATTTAATCCGAAACAATAGTCGGCCTCCAAACAAAATTTTCCCTACCAAATATTTGGTCGTGACGTCACCAAATATTTGATATCGAATTTAAAGTATGAACGGGTAACAAACATTTGGTCCATTGTATATGGCAATTCAATAACATGTGCAATCTAGCGCGACATTTTATTGGTCTCAACTCGGTGTTGAAGTTATTTTGTTTGGAGTCACGCGTCATTTTGACTTCACGACCAAATGTTTGGTATGAGCGTGGCCGAGCGGTTAGAGCACGGGTCTCGTAATACAGAGGTTATAGGTTCGAGCCCCGGGCCAGGCGGTTTACGTCTCCTTCCTTGGGCAAGAAACTTTACTCTAATTGCTCCGTGGTTTGGACAGTCACGTTAAGCCGTCGGTCCCTGTGCGAATGCTCCTTCTTGGGGCGCTGCATACAGTGTATACTTGGTGAGTCTATAGCGAAAATTTTGTTTGGAGGCCGACTATGTTTTCGGCCTTAAGGCTACAGTCCCTAAATGGGGGCCATTTTTGCCAACGGCATCTTTACTGCAACTGTTTACCTACTTACACATATCAGAATAATACAATTTTTGGCGTACATATGCAATAGAGTCTCTAGTTTATACATGAGACTTTGGTAGTATTTCACGTCCATTATCAAGGTCAAAATTACGTCAATAAACTACTTCGAAAAATTTACACCTTTTCCGCCGAAACCTTAAAATTTTATGATGTTCGAACGAATCGCCTGTTTTCAAATTTTGACAGATTGTAGGCTTGATACTTTTTATTGAATTACAAATAATATTTTATAAATGTGTTGTGTTGATTTTGAATGATAATGTAACAAACCCGCGTTGTTTTGCCCGAAAAACCAGGCGTGAATTATGACTCTGAGTTCGCCCTGTTTGAGCTGTGAATAGCTTGATTTTAGTATCTACATTATCTACATTTTGTCTGATATACGCATTCGCATAATTTACTTACAAATCGAGCATTCCAATGAGGCAAAAATTGCAATTTTTATGTAAACAAAAGAAAAATACGGCATTCTAATGTTTATGTTTTAGATTATAGTTCACGATCTCAACAATGCCTTGATAGCTCAGCGGTAGAGCGCTCGCTTCGTAATGCATGACTAACTCCTGCCATAATCCATGGTTCGAGTCCCCGCAAAGGCAGTGGAAACTATTTATCTTTTCATGATAGAAAAATAGTTAGGATTCACATTTTCCTGAGCATGTGGATTCCTCGTACCCTTAAGTAGAATGGAGAATGGCAATTCGAGGAACTTTTAATGTCAATGGATTCCTCTTGAATGGACACCATCATTACAATGTAGCGAATGATGCCATATGACTGATGTACATTTTATATGTAATGCAGTGTCATGTTTATTTTGAAATCATATGCTTAATGTAACACGAAAAGAGACACGATTATTTAACATGTTTAGGAGGACATCAAATCAAAACCTCAACATTGTCTTCTATTGTTGAAAAATATAAATTGAAAACAACAGGGATGGACACAGTTTTGAAACAAAATAGTCTTGACAATGCATGTCACCATAATGTCTATTCGTGACAGATTGATTGGAACTGTGGTTGCAAAATTATATGTTAGTTTACTTATGAAACCATAGAAACATGGACTAATGATATTTAGAATGAGAAGGAGTAATGTACTAAAATACTTCCGAAAGTGTTTGACAGTTGATCTGGCGGTATAAAAGTTGGTAGTATAGTCAACTGAGCAAAAACACACTTATGTAATATGGTACCCATTTGTACCATAAGGAGACATTTTCTCGTCATATTGGCCGAGATACAAGAGATGTTAAACCTATGGGAGTTTCGTTTTTTTTAAATGAGTACACTCTTTAAAAAGGGTACTAGAGCACATGTTCAAACCTTTCATTATCTATGGTGTTCATGGGTCGATGCAGTTTTTTTACCATATATGCCCCCTATTTGAATTGTTCAATTTGTTATTTTGTTAATCCTGTAGTTATTACCTTCAGGATATCGCTAATACGTAATAAACAATTATATGGTTAAAGCAAAAACAAAAACAAGTAAAATAGTTTGGTGTCAAAACGACACCTTCTTGGAGTCAACTGTAAAATGACACTAACAAAGGCTTTTTTTTTTGGAATTTTGACTCCCTTATTGGTGTAATATTCGATAATATGGCTCGAAAATTTACGTACTATGACACCTTCAACTGTTCAAGTGTCGTTTGAGTGATTTACACCAGATTTGGAGTCAAATCAATTGTTAAAACACTATCTCCCGAAGATGACAAGCACTTCCACCCAATAACTATTAAGGAGAAACCACCAAAATACAAAACATCAACTCTTAAGTGGTCAAGGTCTGCCACATGCCCGTTAGTGGTCAACAATTCGATTGTACGTCAAAAATCGTGATATTCTTACATATGCTAGCAGGCAAAAACTTGCAGTACACATGACGTTCCGCCACGCCGTCTCGCTCGCGAAAAAGAACAGTAGCCTTAATGTACACCGCCTTTCCAATGATCACTAATGAAAACATCTTTTCGTGTGCAACAAATAATTCTTACAAAGATAACTGGAAAATAAATGTCAACGAAACCAGAAAAAACCTTTTAATACGTTATTAGGGAGAAAGCCACACCTTATTTCAAGCTCTCTGATTTGTATTTTTCTTTAGAAGTCTGTTATTTTTGTATAACGTATAAAACAAGGACAGAAAATAATTTAATTCTTTGTTAATGAACAAGTTGCAGGTGGCTGTAAAGAGAATATCATTATCCATTCCGCGTATACCATCAGCGGCATCCTTAGTTGGCAAATATGAAAAGATTTGTTTGATTTTTCTTAAGTTCAAAATATCATATTCTATTTTTTACTCACCAAAAGCAACATTGTATCTTAAGGCATGTTATTCCACACTTATACCGCCTCTAGTTATGGCAACTTAACGTTATCGATTTAACCTGATTGGCAATTTAATTTGAATTTTCATGTGACAGATGAATAAAGAGAAGTGATCTGAATAATAGTATTTCAAAAGTCACCAAAACTGAGCCTATATTCCATAATTTGTTCTTTAATATCATATTTTGTTTAATAGTCACCGAAAGCAACTTGTATCTGCAGGCATGTTATTCCACACTTTCATCGCCAAAAGCAACCATGTATAGTAACAGCCCTTAGTGAAGTCAACGTTATCAATGTTTCCTGGTTTGAGACCTTAATTGATCTTTGATTTGACAGAAGAACAACAAAGTGATCTGACTTTTAGAAAAACGGTATCTCAAAAGTCACTGATAAAATTGAAACAGCTCATATTCTTTTGTAGCTTAAAATCAACAGTAATTGATCGGGAAATTTGAACTGTGGTATTTTCATACGAGTATGATCGCTTTGTGGTTCGGAAAAAAAGTTGTGACTTTTTCAGACTGGAAGTAAGATTCTGTAGTTTAATGTTTCAACATTTTCAATTTAGTGTTTTGTTTGCTAATATAGTTCACCTTCGGACAATGACATTGTAGGTAAATGATAAATGTTGGTTCCAAACTGCATTTAGCCATTGCATGTCTTAATTCACTATGCAAGTTTCGAGGTAATAAGGCTCAGTGCAGTGATTCATCAACGTATATACCCTATAAACCTTGGAGAGGCAACAAGTAATCAGACTCTGTTACAAGATCAAAAAAAAAAAAATCCCTTGTATTCTACAACATTGTGAACTGTTGATTTTGTTTTGTGTAAGAGACTAGTAATAATTGATTAGGACCAAATCACTGCGTGTTAATATTTGTTTACAATCATGAAACTTTCATGATTTTGGTGTTATGTTTGGTTAATTTTGTTTCTTATACACATGGACAAACATTGAATACAAGTGTATTTGAATATTCAGCAAGAATTGGTACGGTGCTATGATTCGAGAAATACGGACAATTTACTTTGAAGTTTCCCGTATGGTCATATTGGTTCTGTGCGTTAATCGGCTGCTTGTTGCAAACTTCAAGATTTACAGAGTATAAAGTCCAAACGTAACGTACGCCTGACGTACACTGTTTTGTTAATAAACATGATAAATCTACATGTATATCATAATGATATCTTTTACAATTCATGTATGTACGTTAGAAAGGACATTTTACAGGTGTTCTGAATTAAGTATAAAGATAATTGTGAATCTGCAAGAAATTGATTTGCAGAATCACAACCTTTGCATGAGCAAAAAAGTTAGCTTCATTCTGGTTGGTTTGAGCAAAGCTAGAATACTTTGGTTTGAGATGACCGAACGAATATGTTCATAAAATAAAATGAAGTTCTTTGTCCATCTACCGTTTGTCCAGGTGATAGAGATTAGAACCTCGACAATGACCTGCCGCACCTGTAACATCATCAGCAAACTTGGATGTGTTTGATTTTTCTAAACTTATCAATATCAATTTTTATTCTCTATTCTTCAGCAGCAACAATGCAAGCATGTTATTCCACACTTTCACCGCCAAAAGCAACCATGTACAACCCTCCAGTCATCATGGTCATAACAAAGTTATCAATGCATCCTGGTTTAAAATCGTCATTGATTTTTGATTTGACAGAAGAATAAAGAAGTGATCTGACTTATCAATGGTATCTCAAAAGTCGCGATGTAATTGAGACAGCGCTTTTTTTTTTCACTGCAAATTGCTTTCAAAGAATTATTATTACGGGGCATTTTCACGGTAACGGAAGGACAATCACAGAATTTTTCCGTATTTCAAACACATACATTGCCAAAATTGAATTGGATAAAATAAAACTAATTCCATATTTAGT
>JXSR01S074816.1:5123-15261 GCA_000969725.1 Ophiothrix spiculata | reverse complement strand
TTTTTATATAAGTTTATCTGTTTTCTTTTGATTTTGTGGATTTATGTTCTACATCTTGTCATGTGAGTGCAAGAAAGTCATATCTGCAATGGCTGACCCTATACCCCGTTCAGACACGCAAAAAAGTCGTCTTAAGTCGTCATCGAGTTCATTTTAAATTTCAAACACGACCTCGGATTAGAGGAAAGTAACTCGATTTACGACCGTTCACACACACCTACGATATTGAAGTCGAGTTGAAATGAACTCGACTTGTTATTTGCTCACGCCCTCACGCTCCAGGTCAATGCGCTGTGGAAGTAAACACGAATTCAACTCGATTAATGACGACAAGTGTTCACACTTACGCAAAGTCGTCGTTAGTCGTGCTACATCGATTTACTAACGCGACTTAACTTGCTATTTAGCGAGTTAAAAACTCGATGTAAGACGACTTTTTGAAAGATGACTTAAGTCGACTCGAACTGTTCACACACAAGCGAATTTTGAACTCGATATAACTCGAAGACGACTAAAGATGACTTAAGACAACTTTTTGGCTCTGTCTGAACGGGGTATAAGTTATATTTATTTTATAACTTGTCACAAGAATGTGAAAAATCCCTCAAAATGTTACAGTCTTATGTCAGTGGTTCTTAAAATGGTTCTTCAGGTGACTGCGTCACCTGAAGAACCATTTCAAGAACCACTGAACCAAGACTGGAGATTATGTGTGCAATCCAAATTCATGACAAATGGCAGCTATTGCAGATACGACTTTCTTCCTAATATGACGATCAATGTGAACATCAACTGTTTCTGATCTTCAAAAAAGTGAATTATGATGTAAATTACAGATCCAGGATTAGACATTGATCATTTAAGAAAAAAATCAATATGTGAATTTTGCTGCGTGAATTATTACACATTTACCTGCCTGTATAAATCAAGTGCTGAAATTCTAACTTGGTCAGGGTCTATGGGCCAAATTTACATTGGAAATTAGCAAAACTATAAGATGTATGAATGCAGGGGGGAAAATATTAAAAATTCTGATAAACAAGTGAAAAAATTGAGTAACACTAACATTTTGATTTAAATCAATGATTTAAAAAAAAAATCATTCGATTTAAATCGTGATTTAAATCAATTGATTTAAATTCACAGGTAATTACTCTTCATAATTGACCTTCAAAATGCAAGGTCTAGATTAACACTTATGCATTTATGCGTCTTATGTCAAAAAATGAAATTTGATCTACAGGTTCAACATATTTTTACTTTAGCAGCCATTTATTCAAAATCTTCAATCATGACTTTCCGCTCATTTTGCCAGAGCACCACTCAAATTGTATTTCAATGTGAGAAATTACAAACTTTAAACATGGTATCAAATGATTGAAACTTATACAAAATTAGAAATAACACAAAGAATAATTTCTAGAAAAGGTCAAAATATTTTGCTGCAATACTGTAAGTTATTCTCTGTTTGTTCATGTGATACAAGAAGATATTAATGGTTTTGGTTTGTATCACACGAGGCTGAAAGCAGAGTGTGATCCCAGGCCTCGTCTTTTGAGGTGAGTGAGAGCGATCACTCGCCTAAAATCGCCTGAGAGCTTTTCATCACCCGCTTACATATTTTGTAATGGTAATACAAGTGATTAAAATCATTCACCTACAGCTCAGGTTTTAGGAGAGCGATTTGTCACTCGCCAACAAATTTTAAAAAAGAAGGCCTATGATCCATTAATATTTTTCGTACTGCACAAGAACAAACGAGGTAACGTTATCACTTAGTAAACATGAATTTTGATAGCAAAATCTTGAAAATTCAGGGGAAAATAATTGGAAAATGGTTCTTTTTCAATTTTTCATATTGGATATTTTTTGTAGGTTTTCAGGCTTGATTGACAGCTATGTGTGTTGTTTCTATCGGCACTGCGTAGTGCAATCGTTGCAGTTAGTCAAGCACACACAACACCATGCTCTTAGCATACCTGCCACCTACTCCTTTTTAAAAGTAGTAACTCCTTTACTGAGTTTTTTAAAGTACAAAAAAAGGAGTGACTCCTTTTTTTGATTTTCTGATGAGGTTCTCTTAATCACAAAATATTTTGTTGAATTAATAGCAAGAAAATCCTTCCAGATTTTCATTTTATTGCTTTAATTAGTAAACTCATTTAGCCCTCTGGTTTTAAATGTCCAGGTATGTCTTAGTAATACAACTTTCATGTTCCAAAAGTTGGATTGGTAAAAGAGCTGCATGATACAACTTTTTCGTATCACATGGAGGATTTCGTATAATGGAGAACTTTGAAGCTTTAGGTGACACAAAAATATCCTTTTCAGCAATTAAACAATGAAATTGATGTATTTTTACAAAGTTTTGAAACATCGAGGGTGAGATGAGGACTCAAATTTTGTCAGGTGCCAAAACTTTCAGATCTGAAACATGTATAGATTGACAGTGCTGCAGATAACATCTCAAATGCATCGGTTTTGGTTTTGAGAAGCGGTGCAACTCCAAAAGGGAACTGAAGTGGAAAGATGCACCTGTTTGTAAGGATTCAATTACCCCTGGTGAATTGAGTTGGTGGTGGGTCAGCACTTGAATATACAGGGTGTATCAAAAAGAAGTTTAAAGTTACGAAATCCCTTCAAATTCAAAAAGTATACTGCATTCTGTATGTTCATGATTAATTATAAGTAGACTAGATAATTATCTTTCCGCGAGAGAAAAAAAGTGTGACAACCGATATGAAAAATATTGGCTATTTTGTAAATGATGAATAAACTCGGTTTCGCAAAGGTTTATATGCTTTAACTTTTTATGGGGACTATAAAAAGACCCGATTTTGTATTGGTTAGTGGATCAAAGGTCATCAGGGGTCATTAAAGGTCAAATGGGGTAAACCTTGGTGTACGGACATGAAATTTGGAGGGCGGGGTTGATATTGACGCCAACATTTTTTGAGGTTACTTTGACGCCAACATTTTTTGAGGTTACTTCAAGGTCATTCAAGGCAACAGGAGTTCAGAACAATGTGCATTACTGATCTCCACATTCGGCGGGGACATATTTTACGCATCGTGTAAACCTGAGTTCTACTTGTGTGTTTTTTTACCTTAGATTACTGTTTTTCACGATAAAAAAATAACAAATAAAGTGAACTTACATTCATTGACTTTGCACAACTGGTTTTATATACATAGTATCCCTATATTAAGTTTAATCTGTGAAAAAATATTAAAGAAGCTAATTTCACTTGATTCTGGTAGGTATGGGTGTCAACATTTACCAAAAAAAAGTGAGCTTTGTTTCGGGGTGGGGAAAGTGCATTTCGGAGGGGTCAAAGGTCATTGACCTCAAACATCAATTGAAGGGTATCGAGTTGGGTGTCAAATGAAAGGAAATTTAATTTTAAATGGAGAAGGTGGTATTATTTTTATCATATGATGCTTCTATGAAATGTCAGGGTGAATTAAAGACAATAACACTGTCTGGTACGATATTTCAAGCGATTCACCATTATAAATCCATTCAACTTTAGTAAATGTTATCTAATGGAAACACATTTTGCTATGTATATCTGTGTTGAATATACAGTAAATAATGCACTTTGATAAAATGGTACAATGTAAATAACGTACTAGTATAGTTACAAAATAAAAGTACCAGTAGAGTTAGTAACATGTGCAAATGTGCAAATTATAGAATGTCATATGATTCAATGCAATGGTCATAGGACTCTGTTTTTACACTTCACAGACATGTTCAATTATATCATCAAATACATACATGAATGACTGGTGCATAAATATTGATGAATACATTTGTATCAATTAAACAATGTTAATATGTTTTTTTTTTTGTATACTCTCATTCATCTGGGTTGATCCAAGTTCAGATATTATTTAAAATCTAGACTACCAGACGGCAGAGGTGGTGTTAGAGTCAACCTATCACACGCCTGGGACAGAACAATAAAGATACATCCTCGTAGGATGACGTCATCTCCAGCATCTGATGTCATCAATTCCATCTAGAAACAAGGTCTACACCACAACCCAGCTGAAGGGCGATGGTTTCGCCTACAACGTCGGTTTACTCCGACGTTGGTAGTCTAGATTTTAAATAATCTCTAAACAATCTTGACATTCTTGAGAAAACATCACGTACAACAGCTTTCAAAATAGAAAGTTTAGTTGGCCGCATCTTCTACGTCACTATCCACAGTCTCAGCATCCAAAGAGCCATTTGTGCAGTGTCCAGCTAGAGCAATGGCTGCATGCAGATACACCTAACATGCCTACTTTCAAGTAGATGCAGTTTATTGTTTGTCCCCATCTTAACAGCTGCAGCAGTTACCCTTTAGGAGATTTTCTAGGGCAATACTACCTGTGATCATTTTTGGTTGAAGCTTACCATCGAAAACCAGCTCCCATCTCCTTCCAATTGGATTACAAGAAATGAGATGTTTCCATGTGGCAATTTGTAAATGCACATGGAGTGAGTGCTGTGTTGTAGAATTATCTGTTGGTGGTAGGCTAGTAGTCTGTATCAATTTTTCCAGTTGCTGTTTGGTTTTAAAATGTTGATTATCTTGCATTTTGAAAGCTGGTTTTCTCACAGGCAAAGGTAATTTGCATTGTGTGTGTGCCAGCTGTCTGAATTTCCGATTCGGTTGATGATAAACATGTGAATACATCAATAACCATGATAACTTTCTGGGGAAATTTGGACTTGTACAAAGAATATTTCGTATGACCATGTATCTTCGACTTTGTGTCATGTGACCAGCTGCAGCCATACTTGAAGAGATAATCTTCTTGGTTACCAATTGCCAATCTCAATAATAGATATCATAAACTCCACTATTGAAGTCCATTTGCATCTACATATTACAACAATTATTGCTTGGACAAGAGCAAAACTAGTAAATCTGTATCTTGAGCTACAACAACAACTGGTATGTCCAAACATTCGTCCATCATCTTTCTTTTTGCTTGATGAACACCAATGCTGTTTCTACAAGTTATCACTGTAGATATGAGTGACATGAGAGCGCCTTTATTATTCTCATTGGCCAGAAAGACTTCTCTGTCATATGGTCCACTTAATTCTGGTGTTACTCTACAATCCGGAGAAAATGTTTTTTTCCCATTATTCGCTGCTTATATTCATGATCACAGGATGGCTCGCCATCATACACGTCAAACACTACTGTAGGGTTCTGCAACTTGCCTTTGATGTATTTGACATATGAACATAATGAACCATAGATTTACAGGGGAGATACAAGGCACGCCGCCATTTTTATTCCGGCATGGGGACAAAATTGGGGCTATTCGGGTTTTTGCCGATAGGTTGCCGATGATGCATCGCAATTTGTCATAATGCGCGAATATTGAAACACGCACATACGCTTTGCGTGCAGGTTGGCGTATCATTCGCCTAAAGTATTATTTGCGCAGGTTGTCTCTACGCGTAACCAGGTCTCAGCACTCGGAGTTGATTTTGGCGGGAACCAAGGGACCCCAATTACCCTCAATTTGAGCTCCATGGTTGACAACGCCATTACACAGGCTGGTATACAAGCCTGGTATCTCCTCTGTAAATCTATGTAATGAACTCATCCGCAATAGACATGATGGTATCACCCAAGGCCCACTTAACTTTTATGAGTAGGCATCCTCAGTCATTTGCCTTATTTCCATTCATTTCAACTGTAGTTGATGATTCTTTGAGCATATCAAATTCATACTTTTGGGGTTTTCTCATCAGACGATCCATAGTCAAATGTGCTATTGGAACCGAACAGGAGTTAGCTTAAAGCTTAGACATTTCAATTCCTTCATCTTGCTCAGCCATTATGATATAGACCTAAAACAATAGCTAAAACAAATCAAAATATGTGCTTTAAAATTTGTATTACATTCATATTAATTGTAGTATTTATTAGGCCTAAGAACAATGTACATGTATGATGTTTCATATTTTCATCACATCAAGTTGGCTTACAGTATTTACTTTGTTTTTCTTATTACATTCAAAGTAACCAGGGGCGTCGGAAGGAAAATAAAAGTGATGCGGCACTTCGTAAAAGTGGTGTGATCGTGGCCCTTTAGTTATCAAAATTAAGGAAACAACTAAGCCCCAGAATACAACATCTACTAAAACGAATTTGTACAGTGCTGTGTTGTTGTTATTTATGCTGGGACTATAATAAAACGCATCAAACTAAATTACATTTTTTTTCTTTTTCCGACTGAAAAGTGGTGCGACCATTAAGGCCCACATGGTTCCGAAGCCCTCGTTTAATTTTCGATCCTTGTCATGTTTTGTCTCAAGTATGTTAAATCTAATTTCTATACATGTTTTCTGTTAACTATTTACTGTTTAATGAATTATTTTTTTTTCTACCCCTGTTACAAATCTCATCGCTTGCCTGTGCAACTTTCTTGCGCTTTGGTCAGGCCCGTAGTCGCGATTTTTTCAAGGAGGGTCCGGATTTTCAAAAATTTGACCTTTTGGAGGAAAAATGTTCGTTTTGGTGGACCCTAAAATGATTTTAGTCGTTTTTTAGCAGTTTTCAAAACATTTTGTGTAGTATTTTATTAAAAAACGACCTACATTTGCTTGTTTTGGTGCTTTAGGTGTTCTTTTGGTGGTCATTTAGTGAATTTGTATGGACCTTTTTTGTACATTCTGGCTTGGCTTTGGTCGTGGTCCATCATCCTTTTCCTCAGTACCCGGTTCCCTTTGCATGTACGGACCGGCAATTTCTGTGGGCTACAGTATAGGAATATTACTTACTTTTAAAATGAGACGTTGTAATTTGGTTAACAGTTGCAGCTTTAAGCACATTTTTCATATAATTATAAGTAGGCCATAAATGAATTGTTTATTTAAAATGATATTAAAATATACCTTAATTTATACAGCCTATATTAGACAATGATTCTACTGTTGCCTTGATTTATATGGGTAAAACCCAAGAAATACCATACTAAACAGTGCTTATACTTTTCAATTTAATTTAGCATTTTACAGAAACATGATATGGAAAAACAAATGTCACTTACTTGGTTTGAAATTAAATTTCCTTTCATTTGACACCCAACATGATACACTTCAATCGATATTTGAGGTCAATGACCTTTGACCCCTCCGAAACGCACTTTCCCCATCCCTCACCCGAGCTCACTTTTTTTTGGTAAATGTTGACACCCTTACCAACTTAAATCAGTTGAAATTAGCTTCTTTAAGATTTTTTCACAGATTGCCTTACAATTTACAAAACTAGCCATTTTCTGTTGTTTCTGTTGTCATATATACATTCGGAAGTTTTGTTGTGCTGGGAAAAAATGTCTAGTCTAGTTATAAAGTAAAATTAAATTTACAGAATGTGGCATAATCTTTGAATTGGAAGCACTTTACGTAGTGTAAACCTCCTTTTGATACACTCTGTATATAGGTGGTCAACAAAGCAACAAGTATAATTTCCATTTTGAAGAGAGTTTTACATACAATAAATATAGGTGTCATATATATAAAGCCTTTGCATCGGGGCATGAGATTAGAATTCCTGATTTCTTTTCTCACGAAGTAAGGGCTAAGAGTAAATTGTATAATTGTGTAGGGTGTGGCCATCTTTCTCTTTCTCTTTTTCTTGCTATCTTTTCTATTTTCGGCATCTTTTTAAAGATGCATTGGCCAGCATGCATAGATTAGCCATTTCTGGCTATCCAGGTTGGTACTTCTGTATGAGCTTGGAAGAGACCATGAGTTCATCATGGATCTAATGGCATGTGTCCGTCACGGACCAACCGAGGTAAACAAACAAACAAACAATACCAAATGATTTTCCTTGATACATGTTCTTGAGGTACTATTTTACTATAAGAAAAGTAAAAGTTGAATATTTTTGTTGAAAGTATATAGTCAAATTTAGGTACAAAATAGTAAAAATATCAGATTTGACACTTGATTACTTCAAGGGGACACATATCCAAAATAGCAGAAGTGAAACTCTTGTGAAGAGGTTGATTGACAACTAAAAGCTTAATTTAACTCGCTGATAGTCCATCCATTTTGTCCAATCTCATCCATCAAGTCCATAATTTTAACGTTGCATGCCAATGTAATAGGCTTGTCTCTATTTTGTACAATGGCTACCTCTTCCCTAGCCTCAGCAAGTTTTTAAATGTTTTGGGCACAAATCGAATCGTTAATGAAATTCTACAAGTCCTGTCCAGAGTATCTCCAATACTCGAGTCTGTCAATGGCAAGTTAACCACCTTTTCAGACACTAGGTCTTGGGTCCTCTCTGCAATGCCGTGTAGATATGAAGTGTACATGGTGTCTTTGAGAATCAGAAGACTGTTGGGTTCGAGTAACAATGAGAAGATGTTGTCATTATCATGTTGGCCCTGCTTTGATATGGAGTCTTGGTCTGTTTCCTGTAAAGGTGAAATAATATATACTATCACTTTTAAATGCAATGTCTACAAAATCCTAAATTTCATTTTCCAAGAATCAAATGTACTTCAGATACTCAATTAGGCCCTACACAAACAGAGATGCTAGTTTTCAGGATTTTTCCTTATTTCAGGATTTTTTTCTCCAAATTATGTGTTTTTATTTATTTTCAGCCCTTTTTCAGCTTTTTTGCCAAAGTTTAAGCACATTTTCAGGATTTTGTGAACGTTTCACGATTTTTAGTTATACTAACTGACATCTCTGACAAAGATTAACACTTTTATTGAAAATAGGTTAATGACCAAACTTCATTAAGGTATATATTATGATAAACATTCCAAAAATGTGGACCAAAATCATCAAGTGTGGAAAGAGGTAAAATTTGGACAAAAATCTATGAAAATAACTGAAACGACTTGTACAATACTAGTAGGTAGCACAGTTAAGGATTAAAAGATTTGAAAAGAATAAATTTCTATAAGATTTTGTTGTTATTTTTTGAATTTGTTTCATTTTTTTTGTTTTTGGAACATATCCTTGCATAGAAACAAATTTTCCAAACTTATCAGATCAATTACACGCAGAACAAACATAAGTCCCTTTAACGATATATCCAATTATTACAAAAATGCACCTCCTTGTCAAGAAACCATTATGCTGAAAATACATTGTGCATCTAATGCTAATCTAAGGCTGGTGATGGCCAGGGAACAAATGAACCATCACATTTTGACTAAATCAACCTACATTCATACATACAACCTGCTGATTTAGGTCCACTATCCACGTCTAGGATGTATAATAGTTGATTTAATTTAAACAGTTCAAAGAACAATGGAACTGTAATACCTACCTTTTGGTCGGTGTTTTGGCTGGGGTCTCCTCTATGATGATAAAAATCCAAGAATGTATGAGTCCCTAGACTGATCGTAGTAACAACTGGAAAAAACAGTGGTCCGTCCTCATGTGGCTGATGACCAAAAATCATAACAAAATTATTTTAAAGACACATTAGCATAGCAATGCATTTTGTAAATTATTTTGTTAACCCATTGCTGATTCAGTGTCAATAAGCAGTGAATAGAATCAGTAATGATTTAACAGCATAGATAATCGCCACTTAAGAGTTTGCAATCCACTACAATTCTTTGTCTTTACAAGAGGGAAAGCAAATTGCTGGTAGAAGACAATAATAATATTACTTTGATTGACAGGTCTCTTTTGTGGGGTAAGATAAAGTCGCTACTTCTTCTGTCATTTGCTATTTTATCACTGCCATGCAACAAAATGGCGGCGAGTACGGTTCTCCATGTAAAATCTTTGCTAGACACCAACATGTCAGTTTCAGTAGACTTCATACTACATGGTAAATGATATACAAGCAGTGATTACTGACACAAAGATTTTGTTCAGTCAAACTAATACTGTAGGGTAAACCGGGGTAAAAAGGCCCACCGGGTAAAAAGGCCCGCTAAACTTTTGTTCATTGCCAGTAAAAAAATATGGGATAAGATGTTAAATGAAATATATTTTTTAAAAGTGCAATTATACAGTAAACAGATGTAAGAACAAATACATTTCCTTAACTAACTTTACGGGTACACAGAGCTTTTGAAGGAAAAATTGAAAATAAACTGTTAAAAATTGACGATTCAAACTTTTGCACATGAGACT
>JXSR01S074814.1:37666-47893 GCA_000969725.1 Ophiothrix spiculata | reverse complement strand
AGAGTCATGAGTACGTGCTGAATGGGCCAAGAGTCATGAGTACGTGCTGAATGGGCCAAGAGTCATGAGTACGTGCTGAATGGGCCAAGAGTCATAAGTACGTGTTGCGCTGCTTCTACTGCAGTCGTGTTGTGTCCAACTATGCACATGCTTATCTATATCAATTCACGATGTGAAAAGGCCCACCTATTTGGTGTTGATCAAAGAATAGGTTGATCGGTACAAATACAGTGTCCAGCGAAACATAAACAGCGTTGTCTGATTGTTGATGATATAGGAGGGATGTCGCCACATTTGAAGTCATGGTATGAGTTCGGGATGTATGACCCAATTCAGACACATTTTCCAGTTCAACACCTCTGATAGTCTTTGCACTGATTGAGGTGGGAATATTGAGGAGTTTTCCCCCTAGTTTAAGTGTAGCCCAACCCAAGGAAAACACATGACCAAAATGACAAGAACATCTTATTATTGAAAACATTAATGAAGACTTACATGGCAAGGATATGTTTTCAGACTTAATTTCAACATACTTGTTTAGGGTGGGGAAAACATGACAGCATACTTGTTTAGGGTGGGGAAAACATGACAGCATACTTGTTTAGGGTGGGGAAAACATGACAAAATACTTGTTTAGGGTGGGGAAAACATGACAAAATACTTGTTTAGGGTGGGGAAAACATGACAGCATACTTGTTTAGGGTGGGGAAAACATGACAGCATACTTGTTTAGGGTGGGGGAAACATGACAAAATACTTGTTTAGGGTGGGGAAAACATGACAAAATACTTGTTTAGGGTGGGGAAAACATGACAACATACTTCTTTAGGGTATTATATAAATGAAAGATAATTACTTGTTTAGGATACATTTTAAAACCATGAGCATGATGTCCACCTTGCAATGACAAAGCCCCTATCTCCCCCCTCCCCCAATCACTGGGTATAATACATACCTCTAGTAGGATTATTTTCTCATGATATCCCTCCATTCTATCATGCTAAATCTACTTACCCAGCAACGCACACCCAGCCTGCCTGCACCCATCAGCTACTCCAGTCACGACATCCTTAGCAACCTCCACATCAAGTTTGCCACATGCAAAGTAGTCCAGGAAGAACAACGCTTCGGCGCCATTGGCAAGGATATCGTTGACACACATGGCAACAAGGTCTATACCTATAGTCTTGTGAATGCCACATACTTGAGCTATCTGTAGGAGAACAATTAGCAAGAGTAAGGAGAACCATTATAGAGGGGAGCGTGGCCGAGCGGTTAGAGCACGGGTCTCGTAATACAGAGGTTGTGGGTTCGAGCCCCGGGCCGGGCGGTTTCTTCTCCTTGGGCAAGAAACTTTACTCTACTTGCTCCGTGGTTGGACAGTCACGTAAAGCCGTGGGTCCCTGTACGAATACTCCTTCATGGGGTATGCATGTTATGCAAGTACTTGTATCATTGATTGATTGATTAGCAAGGGTGTTGCTGACACACATGGCAACTAAGTCTATACCTATAGAGGCCCGGCATGTGACGTGTAATTAATACCGTGAATATGGCGGATTGCTCAAATGCATTCAATAGAAGTGTTACCATTACCAAACACTTCATTATCGTCCCATCAATAAAAATGCACCATAATCAGTAGGTTAATTACAATATCTTGTTGAATGGACTGCGATAAGCCATGTTAACGGGAAAGGTCATCAGTCCAAATCCTTTGTTTGGTATCAATCGATAAATAAGATGCAAGGCCTTGTGAATGCAACATACTTGAGCTATCTGAGGGAGAACAATTATCAAGGATAAAGGTCTGGAGAACCATTATGAAGTATGTCAATGACACACATGGCACAAGGTCTATACCAGTACCTATAGTCTTTTGAATGCCACATACTTGAGCTATCTGTAGGAGAACAATCACATTTACAAATTCAAATTCCGGCATTAATTCATTCCATTGTTTCAATTGGAGGAGTAGGGTATGTCACATGGAAAACAAGTAATATCACTCTGTCAACAAGGGTGTTATATAATGAGTTTGTCAAAAAAAACCATAAAATAAAAAAATAAAATAGAGTTAAAAAAATGAGAAAATAGAAAGCTTAGCCTTATAAAGAGATTAGCCATGATTTTACACATCAATGTTCAATTTCATTTATTCATAGTCATAATTAGTTGATTAAAAGAAATTAATAAATATTTTGCCTTTTGAATTCTTAGAACACTGCTTTTAATGAAAAAGTGACTCTACATCCCAGGGATACATTTCAAGCCAAACAGGGTGACGAATTCAGCAGTGTTCCATAAGTTGTAACCTTATCTTTGCTGCATTGACAAAAATACATGTCGACGACGAAAATGCTTGCCAATACAAGCCCTACAGGAAACATATTTTCACAAAGTGTCAAAATCACACTTCTGTATTACTGTAAAAGTAGATATTTTTGCATGCAAGAAATAATTTTAGCACAAACTAAATTTTCAATCATTTCGCATATTAATTTTCACGTCCACGGTAGGTAAATTATTTTACCAGGCGCATTTGTTAAGGTGCTAGACAAATCGAGTGCAAAAAGCACAAAATAAATGTGCAAAACTGTCTTTGTTTCAGCTGCTTTCAGACTAGCCTGTCATGCTGTCGCACGACCAAACGACAGGCAAAAATTTAAAGTGCGCAAACTTGACCTTGTTGCATCAGAAAATGTTTGCGGCAAGCACGACAAGCCAATATATTATTTACCCTGTCGTGATGGTCGCAACGACACAATATTTTGAGTTGGAATAAATTCAACTGTTCTTGCGACAGACCATTGCGGCAATATGCAAATGTGTCGTGCTACAGTACGACAACTCAAAATTGCAAATGTTTTGTCGTGTGCCGCAACGTTGTGTGCCGCAACGAAAGCTAGTCCGAAACCACCTTTACAGGAGCCATATGACTGAAATGATCACAACAGATACAGGATGTCTTCTCTGCTTAAACTGAGCATGATCCGGTCAATTGAGAACTTCTGTATAAGTGGTATTTTTCGCGTGAAAAATTGGGTTAGCGCGAAAAAATCAATGCACCGCGAAAATTAATGTGTATTACAAACGGAATTCCATACTCTGCCAATGTTCACGTGCGTAAAAATTAAAACGTGCGAAATGGTCCAATATTGGCCGTGCGCAAAAATTACTGAGCTTGAAAATATTGGCGTTAACAGTACATCATCACTTGGACTGAAACTTGCATAAAGGACTTGAAAGCCCATGAATGAGAGAACTTTGATAAGAATTATTTTTAGTAGTTAAAATTTTAACTGATTTAAACAACTGAATTTTTGAATATTTTTTATTTCATATTGTTGATATCTTCAATGTTTGTTACAAGATTTCATATGCATCACACCTAAAACATGTTGTCTATATTATCTACCTTCAACTTAGTTCCGACACCGTCTGTCCCAGACACCAATATAGGATCCTTATACCCAGCTGCCTTGACATCAAACAAGCCTCCGAAGCCACCTAACGATGCGTCACATCCTAACCGTGCTGTCTGTGCTGCTAGGGGTTTGATTGCATCGACTAGTGAGTTGCCAGCTGATATATCAACACCGCAGGCTGCATAGGTTAGACCACCGTCACCACCTCCTAACGACCTGAAACAGAAGGCAAACCAGAGTGTACAATGCATGCTAAAGAGCTATCCTGAGTATGGACGCACTGAGAGATAGTGCATTGTTCAGATCTATAACATGTCAGTGGAAGTTTTCTCAAGCACTTCAGTTTGCTTCAGTACATAAAAATCTTCAAAAATCTTATTCTTCCTTCCATGAGAATAAACTTCCTAGTCTAGTGATTTTTAGGTTTTCTTTTTCATTCTATACCTACAATAAGGTTAAAATGAAATATAAAGAGGTAATGCATTTAGGAAGCTTTTGCATTTTTACTACATATGTCTACTGTCAAGTTAGATCAAACAGTAAGGGACGCACCATTAGACTTCAAGGGGGGGAGCAGGAAGTTTTTTGAAAAAAAAAAACTTGACCCACCCAAAGGTGAAAAAAAAAACCTTGACCCACACACAGGAGAAAAAAAAAAAACTTGACCCACTGGGGAATGGAAACTTGCCCCATCTACAACTAAAAATAAAAAAACTTTGCCTCATCAGACACTAAAAAAAAAACCCTTTCCCTGCAAGGCTGGAGGAAAAATAAAACTTATCCTAACCCAAACTTCCTGCTCCCCCCCTTGAAGTCTAATGGTGCGTCCCTAAAGTGCTAGCTTATGGTGTGGAAGGTCCTGAGTTCGAACCCCGGCAGTGCCAAAAGTTGAGTATGCTTGAAATTCCTTTAGACAAGGAACTAACTGTCTCGTGGAAACCTGTATGAAACTCCAGGAGCTAATCCGGGCTGCGATGGTTTATACAAGGGCCGATCAAGATTCAGTGGTTGGAATTCATACTTAAAAGGCAGACATATGTTGTAGCCAAAACAATGAAAATAAAAGCAGATGTTTGGCTTTTCTGAACTGGTCTCGGGTTCATTTTTGCATTTTTATCAGAAAGCGCAAAACCTTATTATTGAAATCATTAAATTTTCTACAAAACAAATCTACAGGGTGCGTATGCCGAGAGCGTGTGCGACTATGCAACGATAGCAAAAATTCACTGCTTGTGTTCTGATTGGTCGATTAACTCCGTGCTCGCTTGAAAGGTGAGTCTTCCACACTGCGCAAGGTGATACGCTTGTTTACTCCACGCATTTATTGCGTTCAGATGTTCATGATTTTTAGGAAATTTAAAGACTTCAATAATAATGTATTGTAGCTGGCACCACTCTGTTTGTGTTGCCTGGCATTTTAAATATCAATTCAATTTGAAACCATTCCTAAATTGGCATATTTTTGTCATTGAGAATGAATCAGAACTCGGAACGAGGTAATGAATGGTAAATAAACAAATGTCATGATAAAAACATACCGTTTCATAAGCAACAGAAAGACATGCATACATGTATATAAATCAGATCCGTTCTGTTGTTAGCATATAGTTCTTTCTTTCTTTCTATAGCCATATGATTTAATACTGCATCCATACTAAAAAGTTTTGTAGCTTTGTCGTTGCATGACATATATTTCTGGCAAAAACTTGTTGCTTCCAGTTGTCATAGCGGCAAAGCTACATGTCCCTGACATATAAATGGATAACAACCAAATTTTGTTACACAGGACAATTTTCCAATTTGAAATATATTCAATTTGCAAAAGAATTAAGCTACAAAGATACAAATGTATGAAACGAAATCAGCAACAGAGCTACAATAAGTATGAAAGCAGCATAACATTATGTTTAGACTAGTAGACCATTCTCAGTCTTATTCTAAGTTCCATTCCAAGTTGCAATCCCAGTTCATCGGTGATATGCCAATTATAATGGTATATAGATGGGAACAAAAAAAATCTTTTATTTCCTCCTTTATATTTTGAAAAAACCTGAAAATCTGTATTTTTATTTACTTTTACACATTTGAAATCCTAAAATCTACAGTATTAATACTAATGAGAGCTTAAAAATTTCTTACAATACATAGGTTTTCTTTTTCTTTTTCTATCGTCAGCCTGTTTTGGAAATGATTTGTTAATAAAGATGTTTCCCTATTTTCAAGTTTGTCACGGTACTGAAAATGAAACTATCGAGGGCCAGTGCAAAGACCAATCATCGGTTGCCATAGTCAACCAGAAACAGTTGTTTCTTTTAGTTCTGTGTGTTCACAATAGAAACCAGACGGACTGGTAGTTAAGCTAGTTGCAGAGTGTCTGTTATGGTTTCAGAGTGTCGTTATGGTGGTCGTATGAACAGCATGACGTCAACAATTTAATAATAATAATTATAATAATAATAATAATAATAATGAGATTTGTATAGCGCCTTTTACAAAGTATGCAAGGCGCTAGAGAAAAGGAGAGGGAAAAATTTTAGGTAGGAAAAAGATGAGACTTAAGACGGCCCTTGAACCCAGCTGGTAGCCAGACGGCCCTTTAAAGTGCGCAAACTCGACCTTGTCACATCTGGAAAATTTTGCGGCAGGCACAAGCCGATATATTGATTACCCTGTCGTGATGGGCGCAAAAAAACATCGTTTTGAGTTGGAATAAATTCAACTTTTCCTGCGACAAACCATCGCCGCAATATGCAAATGTGTCGCGCTACAATATGACAACTCAAAATTGCAAATGCTTGCTCATCTGCCGCAACTACCAGCTTGGTTTTTGAGCTCGCGCCAATTCGAGCAAGTTCGAAAGTTGAAGAGGTGCTTGGGCCAAAATCATGAGCTGTGGCTGAAAATTGGCTCAATAAAGCTAGAAAATATCTTTCTCACACATTTTCAGGAACTCATTGCGCCAATTTTCATCGCTCCTGCGCCATACGGCCTTAGCAGGAACACTGGTCGTCTGCCACAACAAAAGCTACTGAGGTACTCTGAAACCACCTTTATGAGCACTGTGGGCAATTTCCATTATTCGCCGGTGAAGTGTTAGGGAACACTTCCAAACTCAGCCGGCGGTTGACTGCTTTGAACCACCGGTTGCAGAACTCCATGACAGTTGAATCATGCACATTTCATAGCAGTTCCACATCCCATTGACTTTGTGTGAAGATAATTTCGATCGTGGTTCAGGACTTGAAAGTAAGATCCAGTTGACAGGGAGATAATCCAATTACGTTTAAAAGGCCGCTTCAAAACTCAACTGGCGTCTAAAGCCCAGAACCATGTTTGCCATTATTTAGAACAATAAAGGTGGTTTCAGAGTAGCTGTCGTTGCGGCAGACGACCAAGCATCTGCAATTTAGAGTTGTCGTAAATGTAAAACGACACATTTGCTGCAATGATCTGTCGCAAGAAAAGCTGAATTTATTCCAACTCAAAATATCATGTCGTTGCGACCATCAAGGTAATCGATATATCAGCTTGTCATACGGCAAACAAAATTTTTGAGATGCGACAAAGTTGAGTTTGCACACTTTAAATGGTTGATGTCACGCTGGTCGTAGGACCACATGACAGGCAACTCTGAAACCGGAATAATAACTAGCCAGAAACGGTTTGCTTGCAAAGAGTGTTTCAAGCATTTCCTTATAAACAAAGACAAGATAAATAAAATACATCACGCTGTCAATTATTTTGAGCTATATTTTATTTGTGCAGATTTTACAATGTCATTTAAGTTTTGAACTTCAATTATGTGATCATCATTTTAAACATCTTTGCTATCCCCCAGGATTTTAGCTAGAAACACATCAGTCCCTTGTTTGAAATGGTCAAATTGTCCCACCAGACTTTTGATTTAACAGCTTTAATGCCATGGAAATTGAAACTGGTTCTTCAATTTGGACTGACATCTACAGCAGAAATGTGCAATATTTCTAACACAATGACTCCATAATAGGAACAATCGGATTTGTTTGTTTATTTGTTTGTCCGTCTGTTTGTTTATTTATTTGTTTGTTTGTTTGTTTGCAGTCTGAATTCTCAAATGGAATCTGGACTAGCACATCTTGCATCTAGCTAAAACCTTGATTACACATTATTTAAATCTTTATTGTACCTTTTTTTTTTCTTGATTGAAAATTTGTGTGAATCATTTTCATATCTAAAATCTAAATGTTCATATCTGAATCCAATATGACAGGATAGAAGCATTCATATTATCCTGTATTGCTCTTTCTATTTTACAAATTAATTCACAAATATAGCTCAAAACAATTGAACAAACTACCATTCCACTGAAATATGCTGTATTTCATTTACCCACACCTTGTACAAAATACTTCAATACAAAATATATCAACAGCCAGCACAAGAAAATTCAGAATTTAGGCAAGCATTTTAAACGAAGCATAAAAGAAAAGGTATCCTAATGATTAAATCCTATGATTTAAGCCCTTCCCATCATTCAATTCAAACTGCTATTTCCACAGCTTACAAACAGCACTCTGAGTGAACCAACTGCATAGACTTGTATGTAAAACTACTGATGGAAAACTTGCTATAGAAAATTTATTATTTTGTCCAACTGTGAATGAAAAGGACCTTCAGAAAGTGGATAATCACAGCTTGATATCAATGCAAACAAATCTGAGTTGGACAGAGTTTTTCATTCCTAAAATACAGTTTGAAATAGAGTAAATTCAAACTGTTTACCATACAAATGAATGCAGTAGTGGAGTGACCTTGGTTAACATTCCATGGGGTCTACTGATATGTTGCTGTGTGTTATGGGAAGGGCTTAAATCACCCTCTGGGTCAGTGTGGAATACCTCAGATTTTTACACAAGGGATGCTTGCCTTTGGTGGTCGAGGAAGGCGCACATGGTGACTATGCAATATGGTGAATACTTGTTCAAATTTTAGATAAACAAAACATGGCAATTTCTATTAAAATGATTCATTTGAGGGAGCTTCAATTGTTAATTAAATGTTGCCAACATTTTTTCACAATTTGGAAATATCATTGAAATCTAGATTTTTCCAATTAATTATTGTGCTTCCATTATTTTTTTTACAGCTCAGCTCTTTGCGTGCCACATGAAATGCCCAAGGAAAGTCTGTTAAGAATAGTACTTTTATAGGATATGGTCAAGACATGACCAGATCAATTTCTCTGTGCCCAAAATTCTATGAAAACAAGGTGAAATTAACATTATAAATTACACTCCACCTGAATCAATGATAAGCTCTGAAGTCATCTGGCCATATATATCCACTATACTAACTAGTTTTTACACAAATACTTTGAGTCAAGTTAACTCCATAGCTTGCATGATATTCATCTATTGCCTGCCAGAGGCAACACCTCATCAAATTGTAAGTATAAGAACTCATACTATAAATATTGTTTTCCACTAAACCAAGGAATTAAAAAGGAGAATCTGTATTGTCACACATGGAACTAAGTTATTACATCCTTGTTTCCTTGGGCAAAAAACTTTACTCTACTTGCTCCGTGGTCGGACAGTCACGTAAAGCCGTAGGTCCCCTGTACGAATAGACTCCTTCATGTGGTATGCATGTTATGCAAGTACTTGTATCATTGATTGATTGATCTCCGGATTTTCTGGGTTTGTTTTCTCTGAATACACTTAACAGCCACTTAAAAAGAGTATGTGCAGTTTATTTGTAACCAAGTCCACACTTCCAACTGCATCTATTGCGATTCTACTCAGTTAGATATGCAGATTTCTATTACAAAGAATCCCAAAGGTCTGAGGTAGACTAACTCACCCTCCAGGAGTGACAAAGACGGTGCATGGCGACTCCAATAAGATAAACATGATATTCAAAATGATTAGCGATTCCCTTTTTTAAAATTCCTTAATCACCACAGAAATAAAGATCCACCATTTTATTCTTTGTTTGTGCATTACCTAATGTATTTACTTCAATAATAAATAGACTGCAGTATCGACTAAAGTTGTGAGATTTATATATCACCATGTAGATGCAATAAAGTCATAAGAGCAATTCCCTGCCATTTTGGATAAATTTCCATTTCACTCTTAATAAGGGAGGTAGGAGCCTCGCAATTTCTGAAAATCTTTTTTGATCATAACTTGAGAACTAATAAAGTTAACTAAAAGTATACATTTTTAAAAAGGGAATTTCACAAGGAAGCTATTTATAGCATCAGATTCTTGATTTAAGAACTGGCTTTTTAGTAACTCACAAAAAATGAGTTATTTTGCAAAATTTTTTTGAACAAGCGTAGAAAAAATATTATTTGGCCAAAATGTTAAAAAATAGGTACACTCCCGGTCAAAAGTCTTTGCCCACCTGTTACATCAGACATAATAGCCTTGTTTATATCAAATTATCAAATATTTTCGTTAAAATCCTACTCATGTACATGCTATATTTACCTAACAATGATAAATCAAACCCTCTTGCAATTTGTGACCTTCCGTAACCACTGAAATTTATAATTTTCTAAACCGTCTCAAAAACCCACGTAAAATTCCCATAGAGCTGAACCTACTTAATTATCCATAAGCAATTTTCCCAATGTTAAGCTATAGGAGATTTTTGCATCTTTTAGACATGGAATTTTACACAAATGCGCAGTAAGTTATTTAGAATTTATGTTTATGCGCAAATGAAAGGAATAGGTTGTGTAAATATTGAAACGTTTATAAAGCATGAACAAGATTATATTTAAAGCTATATTTAGCCGTTTTTTCTGTTT
>JXSR01S074812.1:20865-38384 GCA_000969725.1 Ophiothrix spiculata | reverse complement strand
GATCACCATGATCATTGTGATCTGACACAACCGCGCATTCCATCGAACTTAAATAAGATAAGGAGATAAATATGGTTCAAAATAGATTGAACATGTTAAAGTTGGACCTCTGATTTGTAGATATTCCATCATTCTCTGATATGGTCATTTGAGGTGGACTAAATGGTATTGTCATAAGATAGAAAATAATGTTTGTACATTGCAACTTATTTAAACGATATGGAAAATCCGTCATTTCAAATGCCGACACCGACTGAAAGTGTGTTTTTTCTTCTTCTTTTTTTTTCTCTTCAAGCGCCTCGTATAGGAATTAAGGCATTGTTGTTTCATCTTGTATCTTCGTTGATCATTTGGAGAATTTTTCTTGTGGCCATATCGTATTGTCTACCACGATGCGTGTATGCATTCTATCAGAATCAGAAATACTGCCTTGTCATCGATGTGGATTCCATCAGCTGCATTTAGCCAAATTAGAATGAGGAGCTTCAGGTTTAAAATTGCTAATCATATTATATATATTTTCCTGATTTCAGCTTTAAGAATCTTTTTGATTTTCTGACAAATTAATATACGACAATTCCTAAAGCTGATACCATGCCCTTTCACTAATATACAGTATGCTATCCTTGGGAAGAAAACACTTTCCTAGACAGAGGCACAATTATTACAATTTGATAAAATAGATGTTTAGGAAATAACAGCAAAGAAATAAGAATACTTATCGCACCCCTACACATTTGTGTTATACGGTATCAACAATTGTCAAAATACCATCTTTCATTTTAAATTCAAAAACGACATAATTTAGTTCTTCAACATTTAAAAAGTATCTAAATGTCAGGAAAACACGATAGAACATGAATGTTTGTGCCTCGGGTTTCATATTGATAAAGATAAAATGTTCTACAAACAACTACATTTAGATGTTCGAAGACCGTGTAACGATAATGAGAATTGAAAATGTCAGTATTCAAAGGCTATATTTTATACAGTTACTGTATTCAAATATTCAAGACTCTTTTGATTATTCAAAATTCAAAATCTAATGATATGGTTTATCACTCAATTTTTGCCGAGAATGTCAACATATTTCTATGTAGAATATTAAATGCATATGATTTTAGCTCACCCCTTTATAACATACGTCATTCGAGTTTTGAGCAAGGCGGTTGAACCTCTGGGTAAGTCACTCGTTAAGATCAAAGCCGATCACCATGATCATTGTGATCTGACACAACCGCGCATTCCATCGAACTTAAATAAGATAAGGAGATAAATATGGTTCAAAATAGATTGAACATGCTAAAGTTGGACCTCTGATTTGTAGATATTCCATTATTCTCTAGGTATGGTCATTTGAGGTGGATTAAATGGTTTTATCATAGGATAGATATTAATGTTTGTACATTGCAACTTATTTAAACGATATGGAAAATCCGTCATTTCAATTGCCGACACCGACTGAAAGTGTGTTTTTTCTTCTTCTTTTTTTTCTCTTCAAGCGCCTCGTTTTAAGGCATTGTTGTTTCATCTTGTATCTTCGTTGATCATTTCAAAAAAAAATTCTTGTGGCCATATCGTATTGTCTATACCACGATGCGTGTATGCATTTTATCAGAATCAGAAATACTGCCTTGTCATCGAAATTAGAATGAGGAGCTTCAGGTTTAAAATTGCTAATCATATTATATATATTTTCCTGATTTCAACTTAAAGAATCTTTTTGATTTTCTTACAAATTAATATACAACAATTCCTAAAGCTGATACCATGCCCTTTCACTAATATACAGTATGCTATCCTTGGGAAGAAAACACTTTCCTAGACAGAGGCACAATTATTACAATTTGATAAAATAGATGTTTAGGAAATAACAGCAAAGAAATAAGAATACTTATCGCACCCCTACACATTTGTGTTATACGGTATCAACAATTGTCAAAATACCATCTTTCATTTTAAATTCAAAAACGACATAATTTAGTTCTTCAACATTTAAAAAGTATCTAAATGTCAGGAAAACACGATAGAACATGAATGTTTGTGCCTCGGGTTTCATATTGATAAAGATAAAATGTTCTACAAACAACTACATTTAGATGTTCGAAGACCGTGTAACGATAATGAGAATTGAAAATGTCAGCAGACACGTTTTGTAGAATACATAAAAAAGTCATGGTTGTGAGTCTTGTTTTGATTTTCTATTTCCAAGAGTTCTTTTTTAGCTGTATGTTTTGGTGGTTAAAGAAATATTAATAACATTTGTTTAACTTCTAATGGAAGAAGTACATTATTGTAAAAACAGCAAATAAACTACCAACAACTGCAATCCGCTCGTAGAAGAAGTACACTATTATTATTATTCCATTTAGATTTTAAAACAGTTTGTACAACAATATAGTTATTATATATAATGTCTACAAGATTCCGTATAGAAAAGCTTTTATCACGAAAGGGGGATGGGTTCCAAAAATGATGGCGACAATCTTTATGACGACCGAAAACCGACAAGTGGGACTCAAAAGTACCCCAAAATGTTTCCATCGCAAGCTGCCAAGCAAAGGTTTCACAAGTGCAGTTCTAATAATTTGGCTTTAATTTTTATCTAAACTAATGTTGTTCAAAATAAAACGACAAAACATCCTAGATTTACCCCAAAAATGAACGTAATGCTGTATTTAAACCGTATTTCCCGTATTTATATTGTAAGATTCTGCTTTCTACGCCATTAGTTGTGGATCTTTGGATGTGTTTAGGGTCTGGATGATGATGCAGCACAAATGAAATAAATTTGCATGCAATGTAGATAACACAAACAGAACAATTTAAGGAAAAACTTTGTTATCAAAATCATGACAATAGGTTATGGTAAGAAGAAAATGCTCCAAATAATAACCTACCGAGAGTAAATCATAACTTTTTAAAGCAGTGTTAGGTCAATGTATTAATAGTGTGTATGTTTGTGTCAGATTGTTCATTTTGGTACACGGTCAATGTACTTTCGCTTTTAATATCATAAGTTCGCCTATCTGTTCACGCCATGTGATCAATAAACTACCCATGTCAAAATAAAATGCTGCATTTTACACTTTATTATTATTTAATAACGAACATGATAAGAATCAACATCAAAAAAAAACTTAAAGAAATGAACAATAACATAAAATGACAAATTTCAATTCTCTTTCATGTGACAAAATACATTCGACAACTGATTTTATCGCCTCCTGTATTGCCCTTCGATTATAGTTAAGTTATCGTGACAGAAACCAATATCTTATGTACTAGACATACGGCGATATCGACGAAAATGTGCCGCAGGAAATCTTCAAAAGGAACGCCATGTAGAAAATTATCTTTGCTGTTTACTGCGAAGTAAATGTCTTACATATCAGTATTTAGAAGCCATAAGCAATATGTAGATAAAAACTGTATAATGCAAGAAACGAAAAAGCAAGCGGCATATTTATCAATGGAACATGTATAGCGTAAAAGGAAATCAAATAAGATTTTACAAATGATGATAGAAATAAAATCTTGTTTAAAACTCTTTATGCGTTTGGTAAGTTCCTTTTGCTCCTTGAAATGTATACCGGTATTTGATTTGCTACTATATACGCAGAAGAAATGTAAACAATAAATAATTAAAAAAGTACAAAATCAGTCTTTACACAGCTAAAAACATTGCTTGAATGCGAACAAAAATTAATCGATACGTTAGCAAAAAATGAAATAATCGATTTTGGATTCATTTTAAATAAACATTGGAGATTAAATCTTTTCTAATGAGGTTAAACTTTTGCTCTTGGCCAGATTAAATTGTTTACTCTTTTAAAGAGTGATTATTTCAATCCCAATGTTGATTAGAAATTACCTCTAAGTCGACTAGTGCTTTTTGTTGGCCGCGTTGATTAATTTTTGACTCGTATTTGAGCAATTTCTTTACCTGTATGTAAGTGAAGGAAATCTGAGTTGAACGCAACGTTGCAGTTTGTCATGCAGGTTATTGCCTGGTGATAAGCTTAACGTTAGAGTTTCCAATAATGTCTAAAAAGTGAGTCATGTTTACCTCTAAATATGGGTATAAGCTCTGGTAGCCCTATAGGTTTAGCAGGACTTCACTTTCTGTAAATATTATATAGTCTCATGCAAGCCTCACTTCCGGGCAATAGTTAGAGAATAAAAGCTAAGATATTTTGTTTTGCCTGTCATCTATCGTCTCATAATGGATGGGCGTGCATTATTTTGAGTAATGGGTGCCCCCGCAGGGGGTGCCCATTACGAAAAAATAATGTACGCCCATCCATTATGAGACGATAGATGACAGGCAAAACAATAAATCGCCATCTTTTATTCTCATTCTTGGTAACAAATTTGAGTCATTTATAAACCAAAAACGATGTAAATTATTGTCAAAAACTATAAACATTATCATTGGAAAAATGTACACCCCTATTCATACATGAAATATTCCAAACCCAGTAAAGCTGTTCGCGCCGGATGTGTACGTATACCTGCATCGCGCCGTAATTTTGAACGCGCGGCTCCACTGCGTTTCACGCTGAACGCACTGTCATCTATCGTCTCATAATGGATGGCCAAAATTCCTTATTAGGAAGTAAAAACGCACTCAGTGACTAAGAATTTTTATTAAATAATGCATTAATAATTATAAATTTAACAAAGTTGATTTGATAAAAATCATCACACGGATTAAAATAGCAATAACAAAATCAAGGAAAGCGCTAAATAGTACTTTTGGAAGTACTATTCAGCACTTCAGGGCTCTATTTCATTAAAAATTTAAGAATATTTCTAAGTTGGTCTGCAGATCATTAATCATTCCTAAATCCACAAATTGTTTAGACTTTGAGAACGAAGTTCCATTTCCTGAAGCAACTTTGGCTGATAAATGTTAAGTTATTATTACTTGATGTAATTCCCATTCCAAACTTGTTGAGATTTTTTTTAATAAGAAAGTTCCTATCTTTATTAATGATGTTCTTAACTTTAGATCTTATCTTATAGGGCCTATTGACTATAATAGGTTAAAGGTCAATTACTCATAACTTTATTTACATAGGACAAACGGCACAAATATTAAAATTATTTGAATAAATTAGCCTTAAATTGGGAAATTTTATCACTTGAAAATGTTGGAAATATTCTTGTTCTGAAGCAACTTTAGACAATTTTATTTAAGAATGTTCCTAAATAGCTGCAAAGTGATATCAAGTTACCGTGACAGAAACCAATATCTTATGAACTAGATATACGGTGATATTGATGAAAATACGCCCGAGGAAATTTACAAATGGAACATCATGTAGAAAATCATCTTTGTACTGCGAAAAAATGTCTTTTATATATCAGTATTTACAAAAATGTAACCACAAGCAAGGTGCAGATCACTGTACAATACAAGAAAAGAAAAAAAGCAAGCGGCAGATTATTTTAACGTTTTAGATCTCAGAGATCTTCAAGTCAGTATATATTTGTATACTTTTTCCCTATTGAGCAGTCAATATTGGTATAAAAATGCTTTCTTTAGAATATTTCTAGACCTTATAGTCAAATACATTTACACATGTACGAATATTTGGTATATATGTGCCTAAAACTCCATCATTCAATTATATCAAAATATGGCGAGTAACTTACTTAGCAAGCACAATTAGAGTGAAACTTGGTTAGACAATCGTTGCTGAATGTTGTGTCTACAAAAGGTAAGTCTTTTTGAAGGTAATCAAGCTCTTTATTATCTCTACAGACGAGTTAGTAAACTAGTTTTGCAATAACCTGTCGGCAACAAAGTAATAAATGCCAACCTTGAGAGGAAAGCGCCTTCCGAGACAGAAGCAGAATTATTAAAATTTGATTACGAGATAATAGAAGCAAAGGAACAAGAATGCATGAAACACTCCTACACAGTTGTGTGTTTAGGTACAAAGAATGTTTAGAAATATCATCAATATTCAAAAACTACACAATCAATTTTAAATGTAAATATCAGTAAGATTTTAAACAAATTGAACATATTCGAAACGCTAGTATCTGTATGTCAGGAAAACAATTTGAGGCAGAACATCATTTATGTTCGTGCCTACCTCAAGGAATCTTATTTTAATATTCTACAAACAAATGCATTCTACAAATATTTGAAGACCGTGTTAACCACGACAATTGAACAGCCCCTTTTTGTAAAATATATGTAAACAGTTGATGGGTGTGGGTTTGTGTTTTCAAAAGCTACTGTTATACGGTTTGCTTTATGATATGATGTATCATAAAAAGGTACCGAAAAATGATAGCCCCTTCGGTCCCAATTATATATATTAAGAACAAAACAGTTTGAAGAGCATAGCAAAACGTTTCGTAATTTAATTTTGTGATTTGCTTCCAAGCATTTTCTTGGGTCAGTCAAGCCTGACAAAGACATTCATTCCCTAAAGGTTTCTGTTTGTGCCAGGATAGATTTGTGTATTATTTCGGTTTCGTTGTTATTTCTTTACACCCTGATTTCCCTTGCTTGTGTGTTCATGCCACGTGATCAATAAACTACCCAAGTCAAAATAAAATGCTGCATCTTGGAACATTAGACATCATGATAAGAATCCACATAAACAACATTAAAACAAAGAGATGAACAACAACAACAACAACAAAACTGTACAAAATATGAACTTTATTCTTTCGAAATGTACATCTAAACAGAAATTGATGATACTCTGCCATGAGACAAAATACATTGGACAACTGATTTTATCGCCTCTTGTGTTGCCCTTCGACATTTTGGTTCAATATCTAATGTATTCTTATGTGCGCAAAGTGATATCAAGTTACCGTGACAGAAACCAATATCTTATGAACTAGATATACGGTGATATTGATGAAAATACGCCCGAGGAAATTTACAAATGGAACATCATGTAGAAAATCATCTTTGTACTGCGAAAAAATGTCTTTTATATATCAGTATTTACAAAAATGTAACCACAAGCAAGGTGCAGATCACTGTACAATACAAGAAAAGAAAAAAAGCAAGCGGCAGATTATTTTAACGTTTTAGATCTCAGAGATCTTCAAGTCAGTATATATTTGTATACTTTTTCCCTATTGAGCAGTCAATATTGGTATAAAAATGCTTTCTTTAGAATATTTCTAGACCTTATAGTCAAATACATTTACACATGTACGAATATTTGGTATATATGTGCCTAAAACTCCATCATTCAATTATATCAAAATATGGCGAGTAACTTACTTAGCAAGCACAATTAGAGTGAAACTTGGTTAGACAATCGTTGCTGAATGTTGTGTCTACAAAAGGTAAGTCTTTTTGAAGGTAATCAAGCTCTTTATTATCTCTACAGACGAGTTAGTAAACTAGTTTTGCAATAACCTGTCGGCAACAAAGTAATAAATGCCAACCTTGAGAGGAAAGCGCCTTCCGAGACAGAAGCAGAATTATTAAAATTTGATTACGAGATAATAGAAGCAAAGGAACAAGAATGCATGAAACACTCCTACACAGTTGTGTGTTTAGGTACAAAGAATGTATAGAAATATCATCAATATTCAAAAACTACACAATCAATTTTAAATGTAAATATCAGTAAGATTTTAAACAAATTGAACATATTCGAAACGCTAGTATCTGTATGTCAGGAAAACAATTTGAGGCAGAACATCATTTATGTTCGTGCCTACCTCAAGGAATCTTATTTTAATATTCTACAAACAAATGCATTCTACAAATATTTGAAGACCGTGTTAACCACGACAATTGAACAGCCCCTTTTTGTAAAATATATGTAAACAGTTGATGGGTGTGGGTTTGTGTTTTCAAAAGCTACTGTTATACGGTTTGCTTTATGATATGATGTATCATAAAAAGGTACCGAAAAATGATAGCCCCTTCGGTCCCAATTATATATATTAAGAACAAAACAGTTTGAAGAGCATAGCAAAACGTTTCGTAATTTAATTTTGTGATTTGCTTCCAAGCATTTTCTTGGGTCAGTCAAGCCTGACAAAGACATTCATTCCCTAAAGGTTTCTGTTTGTGCCAGGATAGATTTGTGTATTATTTCGGTTTCGTTGTTATTTCTTTACACCCTGATTTCCCTTGCTTGTGTGTTCATGCCACGTGATCAATAAACTACCCAAGTCAAAATAAAATGCTGCATCTTGGAACATTAGACATCATGATAAGAATCCACATAAACAACATTAAAACAAAGAGATGAACAACAACAACAACAACAAAACTGTACAAAATATGAACTTTATTCTTTCGAAATGTACATCTAAACAGAAATTGATGATACTCTGCCATGAGACAAAATACATTGGACAACTGATTTTATCGCCTCTTGTGTTGCCCTTCGACATGTTGGTTCAATATCTAATGCATTCTTATGTGCGCAAAGTGATATCAAGTTACCGTGACAGAAACCAATATCTTATGAACTAGATATACGGTGATATTGATGAAAATACGCCCGAGGAAATTTACAAATGGAACATCATGTAGAAAATCATCTTTGTACTGCGAAAAAATGTCTTTTATATATCAGTATTTACAAAAATGTAACCACAAGCAAGGTGCAGATCACTGTACAATACAAGAAAAGAAAAAAAGCAAGCGGCAGATTTATCAATGGAAACATATGTCAATAAATTGCAGTAAACAAGGTAAACGAAATCAATAAAAGGAAATCAAATAAGATGTTACTAATGGTGATATAAAAATAAACGCATTTCATCAAAATATTGGCATAATGGAACCTAACCAACCAGCATTCTAACTTGTTTAACCCTCGTCTAACCAAGCCTTTTTTGTAACACGTTGGTTTTGCTATCAATAGATAGGTATTGTCCTCCGCTACCCAACGATACCAAGATCACAAATATCGGCCAAGGCGTTACGTAATTATGACGTCATAAAGGTCGAAAATCGGAAAAATCGGAATTTTGGCAAAAATGGCAACCAAAATCAATTTTTTTCTAAATAACGGAATTTCAACGGGGTTTTTTGCAAAAAATGAAGGGAAATGACAATTCTAACATGCCCTGCAAGTTTCAGCCTCATAGCATGCGTATTTTTTTCAAAATGGCGATTAAATTTGTTAAAAATGTCGCCGAGTTGCAACAACCCCCCCCCCCTACACCCCAACTTTGACGGCCCACCCTAACCCCATCTTAGGTGGTTCCCCCTAATTTTTTCATCAAAATGACAGCAAAGGATGTAAAAGAGATTACCCAAAAGCCTGAAGTCGGTTGCTTTTGCGTTTTTATTCTACGGGGAAAAAACCTTAGGGGGGGTTGCAACCCCCCTGGTTAGACGAGGGTTAATGTAAAGAACAAAATACCCATAAATGGTAAATGTCGTTTTTGCTCACATAAACGTATTTGATTATGCTACTATACATTCAAAAGTACACCACTGTTCGATGTGTTCATTTATGAATTTGTCGACAAAAATGCACTGTTCCAATAAAATTGCAAGCTCATAAAAGTAATTTAATTAGTTCTGGGATTAGGCGTTGAACTGTACTATTTATTTCCATAATTCAATTTAACATTTTTTTTCTCAAATAATGCTCATTTTTGATCAAAATATATCATTTTTAGCCCATTTTTGGAGATTTCATTATTGGTGGCGCTATTCATTTTCTGAAATTGCATACTGCATAAATTAAATAGTTGTTTGTGAATTTAACATGAATAACATTTATTTTTGGTCTCCATTACCTTATCCATGTGGCAAATACCAAAACTAAGGGTCATAGATTCTTAAAACCTGGAAACCTTTTTTAGAAATAGCGCCACCAATAATGTGCCTTTAGCTATAAATGACTATATATTATTAGTGATCAAACAGTGGTGAGTAAAGTATACAATAAATAATGTACAATTTATAAAATGGGTCTTTAGTTTTATAATTTTAGACTTTTTTTTATGGATCCAATGATTTATTAAAAAGCAGTAAAGTAATTTCCAACATGTCTTTGAGTTCAAACATTATGAATTCAGTAAGGTTTGGTAACCAAATGGTATTGTGGAAATAAGTCATTATGCTGAAGACTTATTAACATCTAAAAAATTCGTTAAGCACAATACTTATTTTTCTTAATTGTGTTACCTTGTTTCTATCAAAGAAGGTGACTGTAGAGTACATTTATTACTACTGCCTGAATATTGCTATGAAACAGATGGCAACTAATCGACAGTCTTTGGACTACGATAAAGCTCTCTTTTATGTTATTTTAATTTTTTTTGAACAGATTTTAAAACGTCGCTTGATTCTTTTTAAATAAACATTAGTGCAAGGGATGTAAATAATTTAAAAGTAATTGGGATCAAAGTTATTTGCATTTTATTTTCATGTAACCGAATATAAACCAATGCCCTATATCGCTAACCCAACCCTTTTGTTAGATGAGGGTTAAACAAAGAGTGTATAATCCTTTTGCACTAGTAGTACTAGTTTAAGTTTCATTGGAAGTGTTTTATGTATCAATTCTAAATAATTATTCTTCATTCAATTAAAAAGGCATTCGTATTTGAAGGGCTTAACCAACCTATTCAATATTCAAGACAGAGAGGTGGGAGTTAAAAATACACAAGAGACTCAACAATAAGATTGCAAACATGCACTTCTTCAAGATAATACTCAAACAAAATAGTTAAAACATCTTTGATCTCAAGAATCACATTACCTGTTGATTCAGAGTGCACAACCGCAGAAACATTGCTTAAAAAAACCCAATTAAATAATTTATTATCTTTGACTTTGTATTTCAATGTAAGAGATGATTACCAAGGTTGGAGTTGGGAAAAATATCCTTCCAAACAAAAATGCTTTTAATAGAAGGAAACCTAATACAAAATAGAAATTATGAAATACATACAAACCCTACAGCATACCTGTAATCCTTATTTGAAGGGCTTAACCAACCTTTTCAATATTCAAGAGAGAGAGAGACGGGAGTTAAAATACACAAGAGACTCAAACAATAAGATTGCAAACACTTTTTTCAAGATAATAATCAAACAAGTTAGTAAAAGTAAAAACATCTTTGATCTCAAGTATCACCTTACCTGTCGGTTCAAAGCGCAAAGCTACAGAAACATTGCTTAAAACGAGTTATTTTAGAGATAAAGTGGAGAAGAACAGAACCAATTAAATAATTTATTATCTTTGACTTTGTATTTCAATGTAATAGATGATTACCAAGGTTAAAGTTGGAAGAATCTCCTTCAAAAGAAAAAAGCTTTCATTAGAAGGAAATCTGATATAAAATAGAAATTATCAAATACATGCAAACCCTATACTGTAAGCCTAGAAGAAAGGGAAAATAAAAACGATTTTTGCTTAACAATTGAGCATTCTTGTTGTGCCTATTGAAATTCCTTTCATGAATATGCATTACAAAAAAAATCCATTTATTCATAACTGAGAAGAAGAACTGGAAAAAACTGCCGTTGTAAGAGGAGCAAGGAAAAATGTCTTTCAGTCCCTAAAGGGAAAAACTATAGTTATGACACACAAATGAAAATCTATCACAAAGGAAAGCTAAGGGCAAAATATCTGAAAAGGTAGAAGCGGGTATTTACAAAAAAGACATATATTTGTCATTGTTCTCAACTTCTCATAATCTGTAATAGTTGTACCTTTCTGTATTACTTGAAGTGACAGCATACAACTCAATGCTATAGCAAGGAGGTCAGAATAGGACATATGGAAATGAGTCTGGAAGAATATGTGAAGATAATCTTTTTTCATAAGTTTAAAGGAGCAATTCATGAGCCATTTTCATCATCAAGGTCACTTCTACCAAAACTGAGTTTTTAGCTAGTAAGAATCCTTGACTAGTATGTTATAATCCCCATACCATTCTTTCAAATTTGCATGCATTTTTAGAAGAGTAAGAAAAATGTGTCATTTTATTACTGTCAGGGCCCCGACTGTAATTACAACACAGTAGCCTATTATGAAGATTTGTAAAATGCTGAAAAGCTTGCAATTAATTGAATTGAATTACCTTCAATTATATGACACCAAACAGACTTTAATATGCCCGACTACAGAACTACGTTTTAAAGAGAAATAATTAATAACATGTGACAAATCCACTTTTCATTTTGTCCCAACTAAAAAACATGATCAGACGAGACTAGTAACTGATTCGTACACAGCATTAATCTTTTCTTTTTTTTAAATTTGCAACGATATATTTTCTGGATACCAAGTAGTGACATAAAAAAAAACAAAAAAAAATTAGGGTCTAACTCTAAAAATTCATTCCATGGTAAAGTGGCTGATATTCACATTGGTTGAAATAATCGTCGTTGAAATATTTTTAAAAAGCTAATGTTTTCAAAACATTGCCGAACACAGAGAATGTCATGATAATGAAGCAAATAATGTTCTGAATTCAGCTTGTTCAGTTTTGTCGACCTACTTACGTAAACCCCGTGTGTAAACCATGTTTTTTTCTGCTGAAAAGGTCCCATTAAATGCCTGTATTACGCTATTTCAGGTAACAATCATCGGCCTTGATTCCTGTAAATGGCTTACCCAGAAGTTTTATTGTTTGTATAAACCCTTATTAAAGTATAAACCTTTAATGAAGTGAGGTACTGACTAAGTGGTAAACCTTAAATGAAGTAAGATACATTTCAGGTGACAAATTCATTTACATTTATGCTTCATGGCGTGATGTGTTTCGTATATCACACATTCTGTGATTATAGTTTATTTTTCGCATCATTGTAATGACATATGAGGCATGAAGCCTACTTTCACAAAATTAACAGAAACATGAACTTGATGACGGAAATCGCTGGTTATATTCTTTGATTTTACCGCCCAAATACTTGGTGTCCCATAAAAACCCTATTGGACTTTTTTAACGGATAGTCTGAAAGTATTTAAAGGTTACATTTTTATAGTCAATGAATTGAAACTTTTAATACCGTTTGTTTCATTTCGATTGGTAGTGTACAACAAATGTTATGTTTTATCAAAACTTAGGGTGAATTTTTGTATGGTTAAATTTCATAATTATTAGTTATAAAGCAGAGATGTTTCTGAGTGGAATTAAAATGGGTCACCTCGAAAATTGTATCACATTTGTCTTAGTTTTACATCAAATGTGTTTATTTTTTCAGCATATATAAAGATAGCATGCCCATAATAAATAAGTCAAGCATTGTTACAATTTGGTGAACAGATCAAGGACAATACTCAATAGAGCTTCATTTGAACGAAACTTGCAAAATCGTGAAATTGGATCAGAAAATTTTAAATCCAAATATATGACAAAGCATAATTTCTGTTCTAGATTACCGATTGAAATGAAACAAACGTTATATTGAAGTCTTTTTCATTAAAACTCTCGGTTTATCTGAGAGGCCGAGTAGCTCAGTGGTTACAGTGCTCGCAATGCAAGCGAGAGATCCGGGGTTCGAGTCCCTTTTCGGCCAGGATTTTTTTTCAAATAAAATGAAATCTGTTTGTGATTTGTCTGATTGTTATTGATGTTCTAGTGTACGATGCGTATTTCTCAATTCCTTTATCTGTTTCATGGACTATAAAAGCATACCTTTAAATATTTTTAACTATCCGGTAAAGCCAAAAACATAACATACAAAGATTGTAATATTTTTTTCTGCGGAACACTGTTGTTTGGTTACCAGAAACGGGTTACCACTTTTTGTTTGATTTCTGGATATTTCCGAGAATTTCTTAATACAGATTTAGCATAGATTCAAGTCATGGATATCTCAGATATCAATTGATGTATATTCTGGTAACCTGTTAACAATCATGGGATGGTGATGTGGAGAAAACAAACACATAAGTCGGACTTTATTAGCAATCATGCAGATGATAAAATAGCCCTTTTAAAGACCCGTTTTATTTTTTCAGTTCACCAGTTTTAGTCAAGGGAAAGTGCAGCTTATATAATTTATTCATTTACAAATGTTATTTTACTCAAAATTCCATTCAAAAGTGTAATAATTGTAATGTCCAAATAAACTTATAACAAATAAACAATACCTCATATTTTAATAGCTGGCCTTTTAAATCATCACGACATGTAAAAAGTGACACTTTTGTAAACATGTTGTATCATCTGTTAAAAATACACAAACACAAACTTTCCGTTAAACATTATACTGAAATAAGTCATGAAATCAATTGTACCATTATTGATAATGTATGCAATGCGGACATCTCAATAGAAGAAACTGTTATTTGGGTTGAATATACTTTATATCTATCATAATATAAAGTACTATACTACTTCTTAGCAGAAAAAGACAAAGCTAAAAAACAGATTATATTTATAGCAAATGATTGACACGACATCTTTTAGTGAACCATGGCGGGTAAAAGCATTTTGAATTATCTTGGGAACTCATCAAATATTGAAACGAAAGAAATGTCAGAATAGAAAGAAATTGAAGTAGCTAATGAATTGAGCTGCTACGAGGTTAACGCTTGGAATGAAAAAGGACGGAAAAGATGAGTGATTGTAATTAACAATTCTGAAAATAATCAGGTAAATTGAGTGTCCTGGGATAATGTACCAAAAAATATTTTGAAAACAATTTGCAGTAAAGATATGTAAATAACATTTCAACGCAAAACTTGATGATCGGAAATACACCTCGCACAAAAAGAACACACCATGTCTTTAGATCGGCAGTGTGTCAAAGTCTGAAGTTTCTGAACGTTTTCGAAATATACATTTTATTGCTGCATCTTTGCTCTTTCATGCGTTCAAAAAACATCTCACTTGTGAAAATTTGTGCAAAAATGGCTGCGGTATAACGCTTAAAAGACGCTGGATCCCCGAACAATTGTTGCACTTTACGATGATTTCAGTTTACATATGATAGGAGAGCTAATAGCCATCAATATTGACACTACATTTAGATATGAATAAACTATAGAATAGTTTTTTTCGTGATTAATATTCTCTCACATGGAGTAAGTGACTCTCTTAAGGAGTTACTTCTGCTAGACTCTATAAGGGTGTCATTTGACTTCAGAAGTGTAGTTGTTTTAGACATACAAGTCATCATAGGAGTCACCATGACTCCAAGTAAGGATTCATTTTTGGCTGTGAATGTTTGTTTCACGTCTGTATGAGTTTTCTTTTATTATTTTAATAAATAAACACAACTATACCATAAACAATAATTGGACAATGTTAGATGATAGGATTTAAACCCATTTTCAGCCTGTTTACTTACTCTGTTTGCTAATTATAGCTCACACTACTAATACCGTATGTCAAGAATGTATATTTCTATCGTTTTCTGTTGAAAATAAAATGGTTTGTCACTCTTTGTATGGATTGAACGTTGATGGTAAATAGTCATAACCCTATGAGACCAGTATCCTTCATCATTGTAGAGAAGAAAATCGCAAAATAAATCCTTCAATATTATGCAGTCATATATCAAGAAGTAAGCCCAATGACGTCAAACACGTTATATATGATGACTTTCCACCTAACTGCTACCCGTACCCGGTCAGCGCCTGCCAAGCGTTTCGGTATTGCTGAACATTTTCATATCAGCTTTTTAAATATAATAATTTTTGACTTTTCACCGATTTTGAAAATGAAACGGCTCAAAGCAAGTTGCTTCATCTATATATAAATTGCACAAACCCAATGACGATTCCCATCATTATATTGAACCAGATTACTAATTAATGATAATGCATGCGATGTGGAACATCTCAATAGCAGAAACTGTAATTTGGATCAAATGTAGTTTCCATATCTTATCAGTATCTTTATCAGGGCAAAAAATAATAAATATGAGTTTGTAAGGAACAGAAAATGACAAGCTTACAGAATAGATGTTGCCGTCTTATAACAAAGGATTGACACGGCATCCTCTAGTGAACCATGGCGTGAAAAAAACATTTTGAATTATCCTGGGAGCTTATTAACTGTCGACGTGAATGAAAGATCAGGATAGAAAGAAAGTGTAACAGCTAATGAATTAGGTTGCCTCCGGGTGAACGTCTGGGATGTATAAGGTGAGTGGTTGTAATTTGAAAGTTTGTAATAGTCTGAGAAATTACAGTGCCCTGGGATAATATATGCAAAAGCTCACTCCGAAAGGGGTGACTTTGCAGATGATATCAATTTTGATTTTTTTTTTTCATTTCATGTGTTGCACAAAAGCAATGACGATTCCCATCATTTTATTGAACCAGATATTAATATTATTGATAATGCATGCGATGTGGATCCAGGGACATCTCAATAGAAAAAACTGTTATTTGGATCAAATGTAGTTTTTATCAGTATCTTTATCAGGTCAAAAAATAATAAATATGAGTTTGAAAGGAACAGAAAATGCCAAGCTTAAAGAATAGATGTTGCCGTCTTATAGCAAAGGATTGACACGACGTCCTCTAAAGTGAACCATGGCGTGAAAAAACATTTTGAATTATCCTGGGAGCTTAATAACTATCGACTTGAATGAAAGATCAAGACCGAAAGTGAAGCAGCTAATGAATTAGGTTGCCTCCGGGTGAACGTCTAGGATGAAAAAGGTGAGTGGTTGTAATTTGAAAGTTTGTAATAGTCTGAGAAATTAGAGTGCCCTGGGATAATACATATATCTGAGAAATAGAGCGCCCTGGTATAATATCTAATATAGTATGTCAAGAATATATATTTCTATTATTTCTGTTAAAAATAAAATGGTTTGTCACTCTTTGTGTGGATTGGACGTTGATGGTAAATAATCATAACCCTAAGAGACCAGTATCCTTTATTACTGTAGAGAAGAAAATCACGAAATAAATCCTTCAATATTATCATTATGCAGTAATATATCAAGAAATAAGTCCGATTACGCCACTAGACGTAACATATGATGACTTTCCACCGAACTGCTACCCGGACCTGGTCAGCGCCTGCCAAGCGTTTCGGTATTGCTGCTTTTTAAGGCTACAGTACCTAAGTGGGTGCCATTTTTGCCAACGGCATCTTTACTGCAACATTTTACCTACTTACACATATCAGAATAATACAATTTTTGGCGTACATATGTAAAAAATCTCTAGTTTATACATGAGACTTTAGTAGTGATTCCACGTCCATTGTCAAGGTTAAAATTATGTTAATAAACTACTTCGAAAATAAAATTACACCTTTTTCGCCGAAACCTTAAAATTTTATGATGTTCGAATGATTCGCCTTTTTTCAAATTTTGACAGATTGTAGGCTTGATACTTTTTATTGAATTAAAAAATAATATTTTATAAATGTGTTGTGTTGATTTTGAACGATAATGTAACAAACCCGCGTTGTTTTGCCCGAAAAACCCTGGCGTGAATTATGACTCTAAGTTCGCCCTGTTTGAGCTGTGAATAGACTGATTTTTAATATCTGCATTATCTACATTTTGTCTTATATACGCATTCGCATAATTTACTTACAAATTGAGCATTCTAATGAGACTAAAATTGCAAT
>JXSR01S074811.1:43233-55554 GCA_000969725.1 Ophiothrix spiculata | reverse complement strand
ATTATATTCTGTGCAGTTGTGTGACATTGATATTGAATGTTTGATTTTGATAGTGAAATAAATTAGATTTGATTAGAGCATCATTAGAAGTTCATAAATTTTCAAGTATAGATGTTCTTGATTCTCCATTTTCTTTTTTCTTGGACACACTGTAACATGCAGCATAACCTTTGATGAGTAGACTTATATTTCAAGTAACCAAACACATATGACAATTGAGAAGGGAATTGATTTCTTTGAACTTGAATTTCCACTAACAGAATTCATTGAGTATGATCCTAAATTCTAGGAAGACAGATAATGCCCATTTTAAAAACATTTCTTGGTATCAGTTATTGAAACCATTGTGATTGGTCAAAGACTAATCAAACCAAACCAAAATTTCTGCATAAAAGGAGAGCAAATATAGCCCTTAAAATCATTCCGCTCTTTGCTGAATAAGATAACCTGACAATAGAAATACAAGATAGAGGAGAGTTCTCTGTAGACTTCTGTCAAATCAAAGTATTCTTTGGTCAAACAAGACGCTCATCGTTCCGTCACACCAACATCAAACGCAAAGACTACGCCAGACTTGTCAACATTTTGTGCTGTTTATGAATTAACTTCACTATCAACAACAATGATTGGTAAGTGAAAAAGTATTACGAGTTGTGACCATAGAATTAGATTGGAGAAGTTGGGCTACAGATACTGCTTTTGTACCCTACTTGGGTAGCAAAATCAGGCCGTCTGGTATGCCAATGGTTCCTTTTTCTTTGCAAAAGTGTGGTATTTTAATGGGTCTTTTTTTCTAAATATCAAACAAAAATCAGGAAATTTGCACCAAATTAGCGTAAATTTCAATTTTTGTATAAATTTGACTCAAAATTTGGGGAATTTGGTATATGGATGGGTCCATTTTTCTTTAAAATTGGTATAAACATGGGTGGTACTTCAAATTTCCCAGCGGCACACCCCTACCAAAACCAAACTTGAGTACCCCCCCTGGGTTTTGTACGTAATGGCATCTTCAGCCATGCAACTAAAACTGGGGGTATAAAGGAGCTAAGTCTGATTGATTCAACTTTTTGTCAAACTGAGAAATCTTTAGTGGTGATATTTCATATGAAACTAAAAATCAAATTTGGGCTACAGAGGTTTAGTTGTCTATCATTCCAAAATGCAAAAAAAAAATGGATTAAAGACATCATTTCATTACATCTTGATTTGATAAATGTGCATGTTTTCAATTTCGATCCATACTGCATGATTTGGAATCATATCCCAAGTACTCCTAATTTGATCTCCGTGTCAGCGTAAAAATTCTGCAGCTTTCAGAATCTAAATCTATGGACTCATTTTAATATGATATTTGAGGGATACTCTGGCAAAATGAGAGGAAAGTCGCAAATTTCAAAATTGAGTTTATGATATATTTTAATTCTCTATAACCTTAGCTTTTGAATGATATAAGGCCCCTATAATAATATGTCGCACTTTCTTTCTCCAGTCTTCATTTAGAGATTTCAAAGATTACTACAGTGTATAATAGCAATATGCAATCAATTAACCGTGAATAATTGCACTTCCCGGCAAAGTTGACCGTCAAAACTTTAGATATAGGTAAACATTTATGCATGAATGCGTTTTATGTCACCTTATTTTCACTTTAGATGCCATTTACTGTAAACGGGGTTATTTTCGTGAGGGTTTAATGTTCGCGAATCAACATCTAACCGCGAATATAACACCCAGCGAATGAATTCATTTTACGTGCAGGTCTATGTAATAAAGCTTTAAAACGCTAATTTAACAAGCGCGAAAAGGTTGTGATTGTCTGGTTTCGCGAAAAATTCTGCTCGCGAAAATATTCAAGTTGACAGTACTCAAAATGTAGATCTGCGACTTTCCTCCCATTCTGCCAGAGCAGCGCACATTTTTAAAATTTCTATCCAGAGTATAATATTTTAAAGGAACTACCCCTATACATCTTGATTCGATATGTGAGCATGGTTTCTATATCAATGCCTATTACAGCATGTTTTTTATTTATCACTGGCAAAAACCCAAGTCAGTGCCCCTTATTGATGCCCATGATGGGAAGCACATATGGCAAGCCAAATGTACAACAAGTCGATAAACATTGTTTATCACAGAAAAAGTGTGTTTCAACCGAAAAACCGTTGTTTTTCTAGTGAAAAATATTGTTTCTTGACTGATAAACACTGTTTTTCTAGAAAAACATGTTTTTTTGTGATAAACTATGTTTTCACTTGAAAAACATTGTTTTTTGATAATCTATGTTTATCAGATGAAAAGCATTGTTTTTTGAGTTGATAAACATTGTTTTTCTGAAAACATCTATTCATGATTTCATTGAACAAATGTATCAGATAATCTACTGAGAATAGGTGCTTAAAGGAGCATATTCCAATTGCCTCAACTTTTTTCAAACTTTTGGAGATTTTGCTACCAAAATGTTACTCATATTTTTCTCATATCACATGCAAAATTTAATGGCTGAAGTATGTTCCATGTTGGAGATATATATGAAAATATATCTAATTATGAGCCATCTATAACTGTACATAGTTAGGTATAGGTGGCTCAGAAATACAAAATTGCCAATAAAATCAAAACAGTTGGACCCAATTCAGCTGAAAATTGAAACTTACACCTATTGAGTGGTCATCTTTTATATGACATTGAAAACCAAATTTTGAAAAACAGGACCAAGCTCCTTTAAATTTCAACACAAAAAAATCAATATACAGGGCACCTCAAAATAAATTATAACTTTAAAAAATGATTTTTCTTAACTTTATTGTGTCACAAGCACAGATACATACCAGGGGTCCCAAAAGAGTTACATGTAGTATTTTTTTTGGCAAAAACTATAGCTGGAAGCAATCAAACTTAGCTACAATTTTAATGTATTACACCCCTTTTATAAATGCTTATAAAAGGTTAATACCACAGCATTATTATTAGTGGAGTTATCATCAAACATAGATAGATGTCAGAAATGAATTTATTCAAAATTTAGCAAAAAAGTAATAATGCCCCTTTTTTAGTGTACCCTGGAGAATATCGGAATATTTGTATATGGCCCATGAACTCAGCCATTTCTTTGGTAATGGAAGATTAAATATTAAAACAAACATCGATTTTTTTTTCATATTGAATAGATAAGTTACCTATACACATGTACTCTTATGAATCTTTGATGATTTTAGGTTGTTTATTGTAAAAAATGAGGTTTCTGAATGTTTTAAATTATGTGGAAATACTTTTGAGCAAGAGTGTCACTGTTTCTTTTCCGATTCTTCATTTAGCAATCAAAATGCAAGGCAGTCTAATGAATATCTGGTAATAAGAAATAGCCGAAAATCAATGTTGAAGTTACTGAATACCATAGTGTATAATACCAAAATTCAATTAACTGTGAATAATTGCACTTCCCTTCATAATTGCCCTTCAAAACTCAAGATATAGGTAAAGTCTTATGCATGAATGCATTTTTTGTCAAAAACAAAATTCGACCTTTTCACTATTTTTTTTAACATTAGAGCCATTTATACAAAATCTTAATTCGCAAATTTCCGCCTATTTTGCCACAGCAACCCACATATACACGGGAAACCTTTCCCATTTTTTCACTGACTATATAGAATCAGACTTTGCTATTTCTTGATTTTACAGAAACTAAAATCTTGCCAGTTCGGTTTCCAAGAATTAGTTTTTTGCCTTGAAAAAAATGAAGAAACAGCACAACTTAACTGACATACATTGACCCAGGCGCTACACCTAACAATTTTGACATACAAATGCTGTCAAGACTTAAAGGGACATTGGACAACATTTTTAAATTATGTTTGTGGATGATTTACACTCCATATGTATAAAATAGCAGTCAATTACCAGATATCGTGAAAATGTTGATCATAATTTTCAGAAAAGTCAAAAATTTAAATGTTATTTTGTTTCTTGATCTTGGGTATGAGGCTATTCTTTAAACATACTTATTGATGCTTTATATCAAGAAAGATCCAAAGATTTGTTTGTAAAACATTCCTTTCACATCTCATTCCAGTGAAAATGAAACTTTTTTTGACTTCAAGCAAAAAATCAGCTTTTTTTATTCGACCACATAAGCAGGTTTTTCTGTCATTCGTTTGTTACTTGGTACGTGAAAAGTATTTTCTAATCAGAAATTATAAAAAATTTCTATCCGTGCATGAATGAGCACATGTTTAAATTAAAAAATGTAACAAACGTTACCAAAAAGCTACACCAAAATGTCACAAATGTTACCAAACGAACCATTGCATTAAAAGAAATCCTTACAATAGAATTATCTACTATTTTTATGTAATATTTGTAGATATGTTATCCATCACCTGTGAAAAGCGCAATAAAAAAATCGCTTACATGTCAGAGAATTTTCACTTTGAAGTCATTTGGAGAAAAAAAACATTTCCGTGCTATGTCACAAATGTTACCGAACGTTACATGAACTGTATTCAGTATTTTGGCAATTAATTTAATCTTTGAACCCCTACATGTCTTGATCCCATCAGTGAGCACCATTATCAACAACAAACTCGTGGATGTAATGTTTATGCTAGGATCTGTGGCCATTTAAAAGTGAAATTTTTCAGTCACAAACATTACTTTGGAATCGCCCTACATAGATTGCAGATAAATCAAAAGAAATTTGGAGTTTACAGTAGATCTCCTAAGAAGGCCAATTTTAAAATTTAAACTTTAGAGGGCAGTATTTATCGTTGTCCACAACAATAATTAAAAAATAAAAGAATATCTAAATATTTTGATATATAGGGTTTGAATTTGACAATGAAACTTTGCATGCTGTCATTACTGCCAATACTTCAAATAATGCACAAATCTCAAAATACTTAGGAAAATGTCATTTTTTAAAAAATTTGTTATTTTTAGCTTGTTTGGAAGCCCAAAATAGCCAAAAAATATGTTTTTTGTGATTTTCTCAAAAACTGTGAAAATTCATTTCTGGTAATGTATACTTTTATTATCTTTAAGCAATTTGTTGATAAGTTATGGTTCAAAATAAACTTGCAAAAACGTAAAATTGGGTAAGGTGCTTCACTGCTTTCAACCCTTAAGTAGTATTTTTTTATTTAAAATTAAACATAATAAAAACTTTGAAGTCTTTTCTTTAAAAAAATATTAGTATCAGAAGAAAAGTGCAAAGGCTCTTCTATGACACAAAGTCTACGTACGAATTTTCAAATGCGATTTTTCTCGAAATGCGTCTTTCGTCATATAGAACAGTATGCGATGTGACCGACAATATGGTGCCAAATGTATGTCAATCCATGGTTTGGTTCAAACATTAGTGCTAAAAATGTAAAAACCAAGATCAGACTATGGCAATCACATATCTTCCAAGTAAAACATGACTGAAATTCAGGATGTTCAATTAATTAAAGGGGCAATTCATGATCCACTTTTCACCCTCAAGGTCACGTCTATCAAAATTGAGTTTTTTAGCTTATAAGAATCGTCAACTGGTATATGTTACGATCCCCAAACCATTCTTTCATATGTGCTTGCAATTTTGAGAAAAGTGAGAAAATGCGCCATTTTCTAATTATTGCCGGGGCCCCGGATTAGGATTTTCAAAATGCTGAAAAGCTTGTAACTCGGAAACAAATAGTCCGAATCAAGTGACATTTTCAGTATATGTTTATAATGTACTCTCCTTTTTATTTAACATAAAAAGAGACAAAGTTTTTGTCACATCAAAATCATGAATTGCACCTTTAAGGGGATATGTGCACCAAAAATTCATTTTTGAACTTTAAATGCAAGGGACTTTAACTTAAGGGTATATGACAACCAATATCAAAAAAGGAGAAAAATGCAAAAAAATTGCCTAATTTGCATATTTAATCCATCTTGGATTTTTGGTGTCAGATTTCAAAAGAGCAAATGTACATAACCGTATATGCTAGAGACTTAATTCTTTTTTTAAATGAAAAGTAAAAAAAGTAAGGCATTAGATTTTGTTATAATTTTGTTCGTTTTTGCATACGGTGCGTTTTTATGCATATAATGCGCTTATTTTGATCCAAAAATGACTTTTTTTGGATCAAAGTTTGGTTTATTTTTGTTAATAAAAAGTAAAAAGAAAAAAATCTAATTCAATACTTTTTTTTGGTTTTGATTTTCTCTTTCTTTTAAAACAAAAATGAAGTCTCTAGCATTTATGGTTGTGTACATTTGCTCTTTTAAAATCCGACACCAAAAATCCAAGATGGCCACCAATTAAATATGCAAATATATTCTCTTTTTTTATATTGGTTGTCATATACCCCAAAGTTGAAGTCCCTAGCATTTATTGTTAAAAAAAATGAATTTTTGGTGCACATATCCCCTTAATGAAGTCTAAACAATGCTGTTGGATTATTGAAATTATGAGTACCACTTTAAAACTCCATAGCAACAGCATTTTTGATGTCGGATTTCAACCAAATTTACCAGACAAGATTTCCAGACTATACTCTTTCAAATACCCAAAGAATATAAACCTACTCCAAGTTTGAGCTATATACGAGGGGGTATCAAAAAGTTTTAAAGATCACCAAGAAGAAATACAGCCAGAAATACAATATCATTATGTGACCCGTAAGTCATCTTTACATAGCCACTGTGCACAGTAACACATTTCTCCCACTTAAAACTGAATATCCACAGACCGATTTTGTAAAGGTCCCCTTTTAGCCAAAAACATCTACATTGTATTTAGCTTAAAATCAACATTATCAGGTTGACCATGCTTTATCATATCATTATGACATCATTTTTTGACAGATTTCCATACTTTTGGTATCAGTGGAAAGAGGAGATCCTAACCTATGTTTTAGTATCAAACATTTGAACTTTGATCGTGTCATCATTGAATTATGGGCTTTAACTCTTTAAATGCAGGGATCTAATTACGCAACGAATCTTTGATTTGTACATGTATTTTACCTGGTTAACGAAGGCATATTATTAATATCAATCGACGCCTGTATGAAAAGTATAAATGCCATTGATATCATTTCTGCACAATGATGTATATAGGAACGAGAGACCATTATCACAAAAGTTCATCGATATAGCTCCTTTCCTTCTGGGTGATTTTAAAACTTTTTGATTCCCCCTCGTATATAGAAGTGGTGTTTTGTGCTCAGGTGACTGTCCCACGGATATTATTGAGCAAGAAATGTATCTGAAATGGTCATAAAATCTCAAGATTTTCACATTTCTAAACGGGGGAGCAGGTTGGCGCAGTGATAGTTCCCTCGCCTTGCACCAATGAGGTCCCGTGTTTGACTCCCACGCCCGGTGCTTTATGTGCATTTGGTTTTCAGTCCATGCCTGCTTCCGCAGGTTTTTCTCCGGGTACTCCATTTTCCTCCTACATTCAAAATTAAATTTAAAAAACATCTTGGAGCCCTGATAAAGATAAGCTTCCTTTAGTTTACTTGGTACCAAGTACCAAATTGGGTTTCCTTGGCAAAACCCTAAACAATGTGATATTTTAACAGCAAAATCCATTCAATTTAGAATTAAAAAGCAAAACCTCCTTGGATCTTAATTTGCAACATAAATATCAACTAGGAAGAATTAGACATTTTAGAAAACACTGCAATTATAAAATATACCAGTCTTCATTCATTACTCCCAAGATTGGCTTACCTTAGATTTACATCCCTTAACCAGAAATCTTATCATCATCATCAACACACTTTTGCAAACCTATTGTATATCCAGTGCACAACTTGATAGCTCTCTCTCCAGAGGGTGATTTAAAGGGGCATTGGACAAGTTCAACATCATCCCCAAACTTTTCCCCAAGAATTTTAAGATTTTTGCATCATTTGAAGTATTAGCAGTAATAATGACAGCATGCAAAGTTTCATTGTCAAATGCAAAACAAATATATCAAAATTTTCAGATATTGTTTAATTTGTAATTATCGTTGTCGACAACGATAAATACTGCCCCCATCTTCTTAAGCTACTGACAAACATTCCTGTTTGGCAAGGTTAGAAGTAATGTTCCTTTATACAACCAACAACAATACAAAAGCTTTGAAAATGCAGCATACAGTAATTGTTTTATTTACAAAGTCTGTGATAAAGCCAAATTAAATTCCAATACCAAGATCAACAAATAAAATAAAATTCAAATTTTTTTACTTTTCTGAAGGTTTTGATCAAAATTTTCCTGATATCTGGTAATTGACTGTTATTTTCTGACATATGAAATGTAAATCATCCAAAAATAAAATTTCAGATTTTTGTCTAATGCCCCTTTTAGATCTTCCCACAATACACAGTAACAGCTCAGTGAGCATGAATGAACTAATGGAATGTTCAGTGAGGTCAAATTACTACTGCTGTGCATTTGTATGGGAAAGATATTGAATTTCATGCTAAATCAAGCTGTATTATTGGTGTGAAAACTTCAGGTGATCAAAGATTTGTTTACATATTCTTTGAGCTAGTAGTGTGACCTTTCTCAAGGTAATTTTAATTATCTGGTTGCTCCAATAATAAATGTACTGTGTCATATTGAAAACATGCATTTTACTGTACATGATCAATGGGAAATGGTTGTCACTGTGAGTTGTTTTGAGTTATTGATTTCAAATTTTTGAATGGAATTATGGGAAGTACTTAAAACACCCTCTGATAGCTCTCCAACCACATGAACAGCTGCTGTCAAGGACAGACTGGGAGAGAAGAAAATCCAGGGACCCCCGGCATACCAAGCATAAATGGCAATCCAGGCACATTTATTTATATCATTTCATACTTGATTTCCTTTTCCCTACAGGAAAGTGATCTCTGCCTACTGTTGCAAATCCATCATTCAACTGCCCAACCCAAAAGTCCTCTTCCATCCACACACAATATTTGCAAACTGTCAAGGACAAACCTGAAGAGAAGAAAATCCAGGGACCCCTGGCATACCAGGCATAAATGGCCATCCGGACACATTTATTTATTTCATCATATTTGATTTCCTTTTTCCTACAGGAAAATGTGTCATCCTCTGCCTACTGTTGCAAATCCATTATTCAACTGCCCAACCCAAAAGTCCTCTTCCATCCACACACAATATTTGCAAGTTGTCAAGGACAAACCTGGAGAGAAGAAAATCCAGGGACCCCCGGCATGCCAGGTATAAATGGCCATCCAGGCACATTTATTTATTTCATTTCATATTTGATTTCCTTTTTCCTACATGAAAATGTGTCATCCTCTGCCAACTGTTGCAAATCCATCATTCAACTGCCCAACCCAAAAGTCCTCTTCCATCCACACACAATAGTTGCAAGCTGTCAAGGACAAACCTGGAGAGAAGAACATCCAGGGACCCCTGGCATACCAGTTATAAATGGCCACCTGGAAACATTTCTTTGATTCATCCCATATTTGCTTTCCCCTTTCCTTCAGGTACACTTATAATCCTCTGCATAGACGGCATACTGTAGGAAATTCTTCATCCAAATGCACAGCCCGAAGGTCCTCAAAATACATGAACTGCTGCTAATAAGGGCAAATCAGAAGAGAAAGAAATCTAGGGCTCCCGGGTGTACCAAGTATAAATGGCCACCTGGACACATTTATTTACTGAATTCTTCTTATTTGTGCTTTCTTTTTTTACAGAAAAAGTTGTCATCCTCTGCACACTGGTGCAAATCCACTATACAAATGGCCAGCCTGAAAGTCCTCTTCCATCCACATGCAATAGCTGTTGTCAAGGACAAACTGGGAGAGAAGGAAACCCGGGAATCCCAGGCGTACCGGGCGTCCCAGGCATTGTGGGTCCAAAAGGAGACAAAGGCGAAAGCTTGAAAGGTGAAAGAGGAGACGTTGGATTTCGTGGAGAGAGAGGAGATGCAGGAAGTTCTGGATTGAAGGGAGAAAAGGGTCTAGGCTTACGTGGACCTCACGGCAAAATTGGACCAGTTGGTGTAACTGGACCAGTAGGATCCACTGGTTTACCTGGGGTCAAAGGTCAAAAAGGAGAGATGGGTCAGAGTCTAAAAGGTGTAAGAGGGGATGTTGGATCTCGTGGAGAGAAAGGAGACCCTGGCAGCCCAGGATTGAAGGGAGAACATGGTCTTAGAGGCTTGCGTGGACCTCCCGGCCCAGTGGGAACAGCTGGGCCAGTAGGGTCCAGTGGTTTACCTGGAGTCAAAGGACAAAAAGGAGAAATTGGTCAGCATCATGTGACTCCTGTCTCTGCATTTAATGCAGTAAGAAGAAGCACATTCATTCCATCATCAGCTGGTATCCCCCTTCCATTTGAACAGTTCCACACCAATGTTGGAGATGATTTTGATCTTGCATCTGGGCGGTTTACTTGTGAAATTCCTGGCATCTATCTGTTCACTTACAGTTTACTGACTTACAACAGCAATCCTCATGTTAGACTTATGAAAGATGACACCATTATTAACTCTGTGTATCATTCTGATACTGCCGTACGTGATATGCTATCCAATGCAGCTGTCCTCCAGCTGGGTGCTGGAGAACAGGTGTGGTTGAGTTGTACTTACTCAGGAAGACAGATACACAGTAATTCAAATCACTACACTAGTTTTTCTGGTGTTCTCTTACATCAAATCTAAATCTCAACAGCCATCACAGGTCAGAATACAATATGATATTAAATCAGTGCACTAAATGTACTGATGCATCAATTAGAAATTTATATTTTCTGTCATTTATTCAAGCCACAATAGACTTTGTAAATAAAACCAATTTACCTTAAACAGCCATGATGTAATCATGGCCATTCGATTTACTATTTCCTACAACATAATCCCCAAAGAGTGAGGTGATAAGACCACATTATCCCTCATAATCTCATAACCTGAACCCCAAGAAAGATAGTTTGCCTTATTTCGTCTTAAGTCATGTAGTATTTGTACATTATTAACTGCTGTATTTTCAAAGCATATTGTAATTGGTTTTTAAAGCATTGCAGTAATTGACATTGTATAAAAGAGCATTTCCTTTTGACCAGCTGACCACTGTTACACAGTAGTTGATTCAACTTTCAACAACTCGCTGTATCTCCTTATACAGGAGCATACAGTCGTTGACTCGTGTTGAATCTACAGTTGATATTCAAAATTGCGCGTCACGCATACCACAGCATTTACAAAGTGTGTTAACGCAAACATATAAGTCAGCGCACTGTTCATCACGTGCCGGGCACTTTAAGCATGTGCAAAGCCTGGTGTTTGGGAACAATTAAAAACGTCAAAGCAACAAATATTCACAAACTAGCTCTTGTTTCAGATTTTTTATGAAGATGAGTAGGCATATCTGTTAAATTGAGAAGATTTAGAATATATTTCATACGTTTTCATGAATATTTTCGTTGTTGAAAGGTATTCAAACACGCTACAGAGTGGTTTATCACAAATCAACAACTCTGCATCCGATGCGTCGGCATATTTTTATCACCCTCTGGTTTCTAAAGCCACCCTCGCACGATTAAAATACGCAGACGCATGGATGCATCGTTGTTGATTTGCGATGAACAAATCTGTAGCGTGTTTGAATAACTTATTATCACTGACTTTGTAAATAAACCAATTATTGCCGCTACATTTCAAACCATTAATGTAATTGGCTGTATAAGTAAACATAAAATCTTAACCAGCCAACCAGGACCACTGTAAGATGGTAAATAAAAGGTGGTGGTTTATCTAAAGCTGTGGTCACAATAGTTCGTACGGTGCTCGTAAGACCGATAACAATGTTTATTTGACCACTTCGTAAACATTCGTAAGAACGTCTTGCGGTGGTCTTACGGAAGAGTGTTTACTCATAATCAGCTCGCAAGGTCGCACACATTTCTGACTGTGTTCGTGCGATAGACTTGTGACAATTTTGTCAATAAAGTACAAGAATAAAGCGTGGAAAGGGGGATACAACACGAAATAGAGAAAAAACAAATAAAGAAAGGGTATTAAGAGAATGTGTAGAATTACAGAAAGAGAAAAGAGTAGGATGAAAGTAATTTTACGGCACAAATTACCGTCATTACAACAAATTACTCGCTTAAGAAAAAAAAAGGGGGTGACATCATATTTAAATTCTCCATGGTGCCACTATCGCAAAGCATACTTTTAACTTCTAGTACGGTATAAGAGTATACAAATACAACATGGTTTGAGGGGGACCCATGCCAAAAATAAATGCCATCGGATAGCCATCGGATAACCATCCGATGGTTATCCGATGGCTTTTTGGTAGCCATCCGAAACCATCGGCTACCCGA
>JXSR01S074811.1:3593-16445 GCA_000969725.1 Ophiothrix spiculata | reverse complement strand
CCCGTCATATCGAAAGGTACCTTAAGGGTCCCAAAATGGAAATTGATTTTGTGGTCTCATCTGAAAGATTATATTTTAAACTTTAAAATGACACATTGTTTTGGATATTGGATGTTCGATTACAAAGTTACATCCAAATTGGTAAATGGCATTGGGCTAATTCAGAAAACTATAATTCCAAGAAAGTCAAGTTTAAAGTTTCTTTACTGGTAAAACTTGAATGGAAAAAGGATTTTTATCTCGGTTTTTAAAACATTTTGTCGTATGTTTTGGATGTTGGAACCAGATTAATATGATAGAATACACTTCAAAGGTAACGTGTCTGATGAAATTAGAAATTCGACCTTGGATGTGATTTTTGACTATGCTCAGCTTCAATGGCAATATCTCGTAATTTACTATGCCGACCTTAAGGTACCTTTCAATATGACAGGTCACATATATAAGATAACTGCATTCACTTGTCCAATTCAAAAATAAATAAATTCAGAAACACTCTCACTTCAAATGTTTGACAAGTCAACATACTCTATGACCGAAACCAATGAAACATTATGAAGTATTTAAATTACAAAGAAGATTACTAGTTGATTTGGACAAGCAGAAACGGTTTTATAGTAAAAAATATGAACAACTTGTGGTTTCTGCGAAGTTAAAAACATTACAAATTGATACAATCTTTAAAAAGTTAATAACTGTTAAGTTTATAACAAATTCCAATTTAAGTGTAATTACATCTAATATATTTCTTTTCTTAGAGATTTACTTGTCCAAATATGGTCAAATATCAGTTGTACATTATGAAACTTTGTAACTTTTCATGATTCGCTGGTTACAAATGGTTACTCCACAAAATGTTTGTTTTTTTGTTATCCTTTAGTGTACACGAATTCTGTAATCTCATTGGTCAAACATATTTTAAACAAAACCCGTATTCATGATTTTCAGAAATAAAAATAAACCAAACCCTGAACATATCCCGTATTCCGTGACTCATACACAAACACTATATTGCTCGTCATCAATTGAACTAAAAATGTGTTTGTGCGTCGTTTAAATTGCTGCGTAAGAGTGTATCGCATATGGAATGCAGCGTTTACGCATTGGTTGTGACACAAGCATACACGCTTAGATCAATACGCGCAAACCCAACCAAGCGGGTAGCATGGCTGTGACTTGGGGCTTTGCATGCTTTGTTTATAAAGCTTTTATGATTAAAATTTCATTTTTGATGTTAAGTTTACCAACAAGATTACAGAATTCATGTACACTTAAAAGGAAAAATCGTTACCCCTGCCTGTCCGCCTCATGGAATATGGCACCATATCCCAGATATTTGCCTGTATTTCGTGAACAAGCAGGGGGTAAATAATAGTATTAGGTATGGTATGTATTTCACTAATACTTACAGGAAAAAAAAGGGAATTTATAATAATATCAGCTGATTAAGACAGCTCCATAACCTTGAGATTAGTGAGATACACCCAATGCTTTAGTATGAGAAATGAAGCCCAGTAAAATTGTTCCGTAAAATTCAACCTACAAGATAATTTTTGAATTTTCTGACATCTTGATAAATCCATTAAGGTGGTTTCAGACTAGCTGTCGTTGTGGCACACGACCAAACATTCGCAATTTTGAGTTGTCGTACTGTAGCACGACACATTTGCATATTGCCGCAATGGTCTGTCGCAAGAAAAGTTGAATTTATTACAACTCAAAATATCGTGTTGTTGAGACCATCACAACAGGGTAATCGATATATCGGCTTGTCGTACGGCAAGCAGATGCAACAAGGTCAAGTTTGCGCACTTGAAATTTTTGACGTCACGTTGGTCGTACGACCACACGACAGGCAGGTCTGAAACCAGCTTTATATCCAGGGTTGAGAGCACAAGGCCACACTTATACTTGCAAGGCAACAATCCCAAAACAAAAGTTTTTAAGATACTCTGGTGTTTTCAAAATGAATGATCTATTACACATGTGTACACCATTCATCTGGAAACCACCTTTAAGATCTTGAAATCATTTGTTCTCAGGATTGTCAAAATGCAGATACAGTCTTGTTGCTCTTAACCCTCAATATATCATGTATCTTCAAATCGACTTCCAATTTCTTTCTTTACTCATTAAAAATCCTCCCAAATTTTCAAAATAAATAACTTTTAGTACAAAAGTATAATGATAATTCAACCATGAAGAAAAATGGTGTCATGTTCCTTAAAATTGTAGAGCAGATTAAAATATGAATACATGCATGGATATTTTCCTAAAAATTACTTACATGTTAAATAGATTTATTTGTAAATAAAACAGTTTGCATGGAACAAATGTTGATTTGCATTATTTATATGTTTACCAAAATACAAAATGTATAGACAAAGCAAAAATTCATTGGAAGTTGTAAACAGAAGTACAGAGTGGTGGGTGCATTTACAAGCAGTAAGGCCCTGCACTCTGGATTTTTGTTTAAACTCTTCATTTTTTTTTTTTTGGCCTATACAGTCTTGTGATTATGACGTCACTTAAGGCTGGGTAGACCTTCAACTAGCATAAATGGTTTTTGTATTGCAACTCTCAAACTAATTGCATAAACCATATAAAAGTATACATTTTTAGAAATGGATTTTTACCCTGAACATATTGGTGATATTGTTTTTTGACCAAAATTGTTTATTTTGGCAAAAAATTCCCAAAACCGTATTTTTTGCCCCAAAAATTTCTTGAAAGCCTAACTAAAATTTGCATTTGTGAAATTTTGAACATTTTTACTTTTTGGAATTTAGAAACAAATGTCTAGGAAGGGTTTTCTCAAATTTTTGATTTTTATCTTATTTTTTGAAAAATTGCCAACAATAGGACAAAAATTGCCATTTTGGTGGCATCGGTGTGATTTTTCAACATTTTTTGCCCTACTTTTGGCATTTAAAAAAAAACTAAGATAAAAATAAAAAATTTGAGAAAACTCTTCCTAGATATTTGTTTCTAGATTCCAAAAAGCAAAAAGTTCAAAATTTCACGAATACTAATTTTAGTTATGATTTCCAGACATTTTTGGGGCAGAAAATATGTTGTTGGCCTTTTTTTGCCAAAATTAACATTTTTGGTCAAAAACTGATATCATCATCATGTTCAGGGTAAAAATACGCTTCTAAAATGTGTACTTTATTCAGTTTTTGCAATTACTTTTAGAGTTAGATTACAAAAACAGTTTATGCCATTTGAAGGTCTACCCCAGCCTTAATGAGCAGGATTGTACCAAACAGCTGATGAAGTGATTACTGTATAATTATCATTGATGCTTCATCATGTGACCACAATCTAACTCAATTTGTACTTCCGAAATGCACATTAATGTACATTAGCCCAGATTGACACTCCCATGTGGAGGGCCCAGTATGTTATATTATATACCACATTAATAAATTTACGAGTTGATTGGTTAAAACGTGATCATATGATTTCAAATAGTACTTATATAGAGCATGATATATGTGACCCGTCATATCAAAAGGTACCTTTAGGGTCCCAAAATCAAAATAGATTTTTTGGTTTTATCTGAAAGCTGAGATTTTAAGCTTTAAAATGACACCTTGCTTTGGGCTGTTGATTGTTCGGTTACAAAGTTACATCCAGATTGGTAAAAGGTATCGGACTGATTCGGAAAAATATAGTTCTGAGAAAATCGAGTTTAAAGTTTTTGTACTTGAATGGAAAGAAGATTTTATCTTGGTTTTTAACACATTTTGCTAATGTTTTTGATGTTGTAACCTGATTAAATTTGACAGAATACACTTGAAAGGTAAAGTTTCAGATGAAATTAAAAATTCGACCTTGGACGTGATTGTTGACTATGCTAAGCTTCAATGGCCTGTATCTCGTAATTTACTATACCGACCTTAAGGTACCTTTCGATATGACGGGTCACATATACCACATTAATAAATTTAGGAGTTGATTGGTTAAAATGTGATCATATGATTTCAAATAATAAGTACTGATATAGAGCATGATCTATACAATTTAAATTCTGCTCTCACCTCATCAATGGACATCCATTGTTCTATTTCTACTCTTTGTTCATCAATGATATCAGCACATTCTGCTAGCCATCCATCCAGTAGTGTTTGGCGCCCTCTCTTACATGACTTTTTCACATGGTCTAAAAACGATTCCATTGTGATCGGTATAATTTGCTTTAGGCCTGGAATGTCAATCAACCTGAATGAGGCATACCTAATAAGAGCAAAATACAAGATATGTTTTGAAAAAAAAGATATTTTAATGTGATTAATGTTGAATATTATTCTCTATAAAAAAACTTTCGAAGGGGAACCATGACACCGCAGTCATTTTGTTGTCAAGCATGATTGATGAGTTATAGTACCTTCAGATTTTCAATTGCACAGCTTTGTGAGCTAATCTGATTGCCTATATAAGGCTTAATACATAAAATGATCTACACCAGGTATATCATATTTATAGGTTAATAAATGGGCATTTCATACGCGAGTGAAATGAGACAAAATCAATGCACGTACAGTCAATTTTGATGCGTCGAATTCACAAGGCCCGTAGGGGCCGAGTGCATTGGACAGCAATCAAAATTAACCGCAAGTGCATTGATTTTGTCTCATTTTACGAGCATAATGGAATGCAAATTTATTAATCTAATTCATACAAGACAGATAAATAATACTGTTATCTTTTATGAAAATAAATAAGGCCTTAGATATGACCATCAAAATCCAAACCTTCTCTAAACAAAATAAATAATCACCCGACAAAAACAATGAAACATTCATACGCACTAGACGCCCACCACACAAACCGGAACGCAACAAACGCAGTGCATTGTGAAGATCCACTGCACTCCGCGTACAGGTACTTTATATTCTTGCATTCTGATTGGCTAGGTGACATGCAGAGTATATGAATTTTGAACAATAAATTTCAAAAGTCATGCTTAGCATTTTGCCTATTGTGACTGAGCTAGCTACACAGATGTATGTTTGTAAATGTAATTTCTCCCACAGGTGAACAGAAAAAATCTAAAGGCAAAGTAATCGAATCAACTGTATGAGCATTTTGCATATGTGACTATATGCAATGTTCATGTAAGCTTCAAGGATCAATATGCCTGTTTACTGAGGGGTCAGTGCTTTGGTGATCCACAGGACAAAACTAACATAAAGCATTGCTGGCATTTTTTAAAAATTGTGATAGATTAATTAGCAGAAAATTTAGTTATCTCAAAATACAAAATAATACCACGACCTGATGGTAAAGAAATGCTAGATTTGAATTTAAAAGATAGATAACATCACATCTTTTTTCACTTCTCTAGCAAACCGAAGGTCTAGCAAAGCATAAGGTAATTTTTTTTAAAGGTGGGCCCATTTGTGTCACATCTCCCCTATCTTATCCATACCTACCTCAACCCTGGATTATTATTATTACAATTAATTAATCACTTTATTTGAGTATTATTCTTCATTGTTTTTAAATACCAATATATTTAAAATCACTAAACTTACTAAAACAACCTAGTAAACCATAAATGATATGAATATTTGCATTATTTCAATAATCACCTCATTTATTGATTCTACTGATCATCAATAGAAAACACCTTAAAAACAAATGTTTGAACTTTTTGTTTTGAAAATAATTAATGCGTTGGAAACATTTATTAGAGGGGGTGTTTATCAGATACAATAAAGTATATGATTCTTAAATATAAATACACTCCTGGTCAAAAGTATTTGCGCACCTTTAAATACAGCCGAAAACGTAATTATAATATCAAACGACCAAGACTGTGAAAAAATTCATTTTTTATAGGTGCTTAATGTATCCAATATAAGAAATTTATTTTTCCTCTGATATTCGATCTTCCATAACCACAAAAATGGCCGATTTCCTGAACCATATACAAACACACCACACCCACTTTTTGATATGTTCTTATGTTGTTTATTATTCAATGCTCATTATCACCGTGTAGCCGTAATGAACGTTTTCAGGTAAAAAGTTTTCCAACAAATGTGCAATTATGTATTTAAACTCTGTTTATTATGTGCAGAAGAAAGTACACAATATGTTTAGCACGCCAAATTTTCAAATGCTATAAATGCAATTCTTGTTGGTTTTTTTAGATATATGTATGCGAAATATAAATCCGAAAAAACATGACGCAAATGATGAACGGTTCACGAGATATGGCTGGTTAAAGGTTTGGTGCGCAAACACTTTTGACCTGGAGTGTATATATTTTCACAACATAACATCACTTACTTGGTCTCCCAAAGATATAATATCTGTGCCATGATTGGATGTGTTAAGTACAGTTTTGTATGCATGAAGTTTCTTGCTGAGACTACAGCCTGATGCCATGGATACCAGTATCTACCAGCGGGGTTTGAGTGTTTGATGGGGAGAGGGATTCCCAGGCGATCCTGCTCTACTTTGTCCTTCAGGATATAGTCCATAATTCCCTGCCTCATGCTGTCATGGTAGAAATTTGTGGCTTCCTGAAACATAAGCAATTGTCTCATGGAAACAAATAACAGCACGGACATGTCAAAGTTGGTGTTGGTCATGCTTTGGCTAACCGAGATTTATTCTCTACTTTCATCATAGCCATATACAATATAAATTAATTTTTTCGGCAATGTATGATATACTTTTTTGTACTCTCCAGACAGCACGGACTGAAGATAAACTCCCAGACAGTCCGGTCTAGGATTCTAGCTTTATAGTACATTCAAAGATCAACCTTTATATCTATCAATAAATTGATAATTATTAAAAGAAATCAAATTATGTATGATGCAAGACAACATAGTCTTGATCTCCAATTTGTTCAAGGTGTTACACTTTCCAATCTCCACAGAGATCTTAGATTATTATAAATGAGATTATTATAACTTTTGTAGTATTTAAGAAACTGGATGTAGCGAATAAGAAAGTATTAGACAGCTCGGTCTATACAGAGACTTTTAATTAGTCAAAAATGCTAGACAGCCCGGTCTCGATCTTTATTTATCCGGAATTAGAAGATAAAGTAAAACTCCAGATTTGAAAACCAATTTTTCAGAATAAGAAAGTATTAGACAGCTCGGTCTATACAGAGACTTTTAATTAGTCACAGATGCTAGACAGCCCGGTCTCGATCTTTATTTATTCGGAATTAGAAGATAAAAGTAAAACTCCAGATCTGAAAACCAATTTTTCACCATAAGAAAGTATTAGACAGCTCGGTCTATACAGAGACTTTTAATTAGTCAAAGATGCTAGACATCCCGGTCTCGATCTATATTTATCAGGAATAAGAATCTATATTTTTTCCAATATAAGCTTGAGTATAACATATATATTAAATGTTTGTCAATGTCTTTTGAAAAAGTACATGTTATGGCCAAACACTTTAAAATAAAGCTCATGTTTACACAATTATTTTCCTCACTACGGGAGTGGAGGGTGGGTTTTTCACAACCTTCTCGATTAGCTAATAAAACATGTTATGAGCTTTTATCAAATTCACTCTCCTTTCCTACAATGCCTTTTGCCGCCTGAATGAATATCAATAGCCATCGTCATTGACAAACAATCATTACACCAGAACAGCATAAAGAATTTAATGACCCGCCATAAAACTGGCTCAGAATTGGTAACTGGCTGTTCACACTACATTATTGGAACTGGGTGTTCACATGGCATAATTACTGACCGGGTTAGCCTTGTACCAACACCATCAATTTTACAAAGTCCAACTCTCCCTCGGATACCTCGGGCAGAGTTGGTTTTATTTTTCCCATAGACAATCTTGTTTTCATTTTTGACAAGCATCATGAAAACCTACTTTAAAATCAAATCATTTTCATTTTTTAATAAATATTTACTTCTTACTATACTCTATCAACCTTGAAGTATGCAACAAGAAATCAGACTCTGTTACAAGATCCATAGCATATCCCTTGTATTCTTCAACATTGTGAACTGGTGGTTTTGTATTGTGTAAGAGACTAGTAATGATTGATTAGGATTGAGCGGGTCAAATCACTGCGTATTAATATATTTTTACATGAATTTTTCATAATTTTAGTATTATTTTGGGCTAATTATTTTGATAACACACTGGCAAACATTGTAAATAAATTCATTTGAATATTCAGGAAGATTTGGTAACTTGTTTGGTAATTTGAGAAATACAGGCTAATTTACTCCCCCGTATGGTCATATTGGTTTATGTCGTTATTCGACTACTTGTTGCATACTTTAAGATTTACTTTATTTTGTCTTTCAGGATATAGTCCATGATTCCATGCCTCATGGTAGAACTGTCATGGTCATAGATTTACAAGGGAGATACAAGGCACGCCGCCATTTTTATTCCGGCATGGAGACAAAATTGGGGGTATTCAGTTTTTGCCGATAGCTTGCCGATGATTGCATATTGAAACATGCACACACGCTTTGTGTGCAGGTTGACGTATCATTCGCGTAAAGTATTATTTGTGCACGTTGTCTATACGCGTAACCAAGTCTCGGCACTCCTGAGTTTATTTTGGCGGGAATCGAGTAGAACTGAGGCTGGTATACAAATCCAGGTATCTCGCCTGTAAATCTATGGTCATGGTAGAACTTTGTAGCTTCCTGAATCACAAAAAATTTAAATGGCATTTCAACTGATGATCCCACTGGTGAAAGCACAAGACTATTACATTCTTGTTTTTGCGTATATAGAACCAATTACCGTAGAAATTCAAAATATGGCATGTTTTTCAAGTTTCCATTTTTCTTCATTGCTTATTTGACTGAGAAATTGTAAAAATGTATTATCACTGCTGATTTATGATGAATGCAATTCACATTTTATCATCTGTTTGTTAAATCAAATTTGCTAGTTTTGTGGTCTAGACAGTGATCTATGCCCTATAAATTTGCATAGATTTTACTTTGCCTGTGAAATTTTCTTTAAAGATATACTAGAGGTGTTTTTATGGTCATATGTGCCACAGTGTGTAAACAAGTACACAAAACAGAACATGATACAGTTTGTACTTAAAGAAAGAAAGAATGGATTGTAAACCGTGATGACTTCAAGCATGAGTGTTGCTTTAACCAATCAGATGGCCAAAATCTTTAAAATTGGTAAATGTATAAAAATATTGACTGGTTTGAGCGGCATGTTTAAAATTATCCCCATTGTAATACCAGCTATGCCTCGGGTCAAAGTAATGTTGTTGGACCATTTTGGTGAAATAATTCAAACCATGCCCATGAATGCAGTCAATTTCATATGTCTTGGTAGAATTGAATAGAATTGAATTTGATTATGTATAGCAACACCAAATCCTGTTCAAAATGGTCCCATCTTACCTCTGTGACCTCTGCCATGCATTTCTTGAGGTTTTCTGTCTTTAATGACTTGGGGATAAAGTTGTGGATTTCCTTGAGCCATTCCTGACTCAATGGAGCCACATTAGATGTGGGGATAGCACCTTCAATTAGACTGTAGTACCTGAAAAGTTGACAAGAAAATGTACATTACTAAGGTTTCTGTCGACATGCCCCAGTGGGCACAACTTATCAACGTTGAATCAACATCATTCAACGTTTATCCTAAACCTTCTAAACCATTTTTCAACGTTGATAAATGGTTTAATTCTGGTTGATTTCGTAACACTTTTTGAAAATCTAAACCATTCAACGTTTATTAAACGTTGATTCAACGTTTACATCAACCAATTCTAAACCTTATTTCAAAAGTGGTTTAGTATCAACCTTGAATATAAACCTTCTTTCTCTTCGAATTGAAATGGTTGAATTCTGGTTGAATTTAGGTTTAGTTTATAAACGGTTTACTATCAATGTTGATTCAACGTTGATAAATTTGCTTGTGCCCACTGGGGCCTCATTTCGACATTAATGTCGATATAAAGCATATCTTGACATGTCAACATGAAATCTCATTTGTCGACAAAACTGGGCAAGTAAAATTTCATAAAAACTTATGTTTAATTGTCAATTTATGGCTTTCTATTAGCAGTTGCATAAATAATTTGATACTTATGAGAAAGCATACAGTGGAAATAAAAGATGTAATGTATTTATTTCCGGTAGAAACACAACTTCTAATAGTACTGTGTCAGGTAAATCTTACCTTGGTCTGTCTCCTTTTTCAGGGGTGGGTGGACATGGCAGTCCAAATGTAGAGAATGTTTACGGTGGAAACGCAACCTCCAACATATACGATGGAAACACAACCTCTAACAGATATTGTGTCTGGTCAATCTTACCTTGGTCTGTCTCATTCTTCAGGGGTGGGTGGACGTGACAGTCCATGTGTAGAGAATGCTTACGGTGGAAACACAAGCTCTAACACATACTGTGTCTGGTCAATCTTACCTTGGTATGTCTCTTTCTTCAGAGGTGGGTGGACGTGACAGTCCATGTGTAGAGAATGCTTATGGTGGAAACACAACCTCTAACACATACTGTGTCTGGTCAATCTTACCTTGGTCTGTCTCGTTCTTCAGGGGTTGGTGGACGTGACAGTCCATGTGTAGAGAATGTATACGGTGGAAACACAACCTCTAACACATACTGTGTCTGGTCAATCTTACCTTGGTCTGTCTCGTTCTTCAGGGGTTGGTGGACTTGATAGTCCATGTGTAGAGAATGTATATGGAGGAAACACGACATCCAACACATTGTGTCTGGTCAATCTTACCTCGGTCTGTCTCGTTCTTCAGGGGTTGGTGGACGTGACAGTCCATGTGTAGAGAATGTATATGTTGGAAACACAACCTCTCATACTCATGTCTGGTCAATCTTACCTTGGTCTGTCTCTTTCTTCAGGTGTGGGCGGACATGACAATCAATGTGTAGAGAATGTATACGGTGGAAACAAAACCTCTCATACTCATGTCTGGTCAATCTTACCTTGGTCCGTCTCGTTCTTCAGGGGTGGGCGGACGTGACAGTCCATGTGTAGAGAATGTGTATGGTGGAAAAACGACCTCCAATATATATGGAGGAAACACGACCTCTAACACATACTGTGTCTGGTCAATCTTACCTTGGTCTGTCTCGTTCATCAGGGGTGGGTGGACGTGACAGTCCATGTGTAGAGAATGTATATGGAGGAAACACAACATCCAACACATATTGCGTCTGGTCATCATAATCCCTTTGTTGCTCAACGGTCCTTGCACGTTTGTGCCTTCTTCTCGATGACTTTGGTTTGGAAGACTTAGGTTTAGGTGCTGAAAATTAAATGGAAAAGAAAAAAACAACATCTGGTTGAATACCTAACTGTATGAAGTTCAGATGATAAGGTATTACTATAAGGGACTGAACGTGGCCCCCTCCACTTACTTCACCAGCATCTATCATGAGGAATACCAGTGCAAAATAAATTCACAGCCAAGTTGGGGTTCAACCCGTAACCTACTGCTTCAGAGGTAAACACACTACTGATCTGAATAAGCCATGACATGGACTTCCTGGTCAGATCTATACACCAAACAGATTTATACCTTTGTGGAATAATTCTTCACTCACACAAGACATGTCCACATGTCTGAATCCCTACATCTCCATATAAATTCAGCCACTCAATGAAAGAAGCCCTAAGGTGTACAGAAGCTCTAGGGTCCCCACTTCCACAAAACTGAAACAAACATAACATGACCTACTCCACTTACTCTAACAGTAATATTTATAATCAAGCATACCAGCGCCAAATAAATTCATGGCCCAGCCTGGGTTCGAACCTGGAACCTACCACTCCAGAGGCAAGCACGATGAATCATCATAGGGGATTGCGCTAATTAATAGGCCATGATGGAGACTTTCCCGTCATGTCTTTACACCGATACCTTCATTCACTACAACGGCATCGCAGGGTTGCAGTTCAAATTCTGCATCTTCCCATCTTTTTGTTTTGTTTTATTTTGTAGTTCACAGCAAGAGGAACACTGCAGTGAAGGAACATCGCTAAAAACGTGTCTAACTTACATGCTGGTATTTCTTCACTTAGCGAGCTGTTTCAGATACTGTATATATGTGGTATATTTCGTGCTACATCTATTTTCATGCTTTTTACACTAAACTCACCTTGCACGAAGATAAATGTGCCATGAAAATTGGTATGTATTTATACTGTCGCATGTTAAGACATTTATGAGTGCGAAGTTAAAACACACGAAATGATTCAAAATTAGCTGTGTGCAAAAATTACAGAGCACGAAAATATTGGCGATTACGGTATGTACTTTTTTATGGATGAAAGTTTGGCCAAAGGAGAAGTAGTAAGGGCTCCATTATCCTCTGTCCTCTGATAGGATGAGCTATCAAGAATTTCAGTACAAAAAAAGTATATAAAATTTCCCTATATCAAATGCTGAGTTCCTCTCATTCTGGTCTCTCCTGTGTTGTGGTTTCATAACATTGGTTCTTTTTCCAGCTCTCATATTTATTGCCTTGTGTGTTGCATGGTGTGTATATACTTAATATGTTGTTGTATCTTTGTTTACCCTACATGTGTTTGGATAAAACCAAACCGTGTCCTGGGTTTTCTGTACATTCTTTGTCACTTTTTTGCAAATAAAAAAATGATTAAATAATATATTTTTCAACTTAAAACATTTTGTACTTACTTTCATGCCCATTTCTGACGCCATCTAGATCAATTGGTGGAACAATATGTGGACTTAATATACCCGCATCTCCGTTCTCCAAGTCGAAACCTGGACCAGGTGATTGCACATTGTGTTCATCCCCATTTTTCAATGGTGAAGTCCTAAAGTCACCAGTATCACCCCCATCCTTGAATGGTGA
>JXSR01S074810.1:69831-82092 GCA_000969725.1 Ophiothrix spiculata | reverse complement strand
CCACATTTATTCAAACTTGCTACAAATTTAGTATATATACATAACTAACTTTTGTTTCTCTTCTCCTGTTCTTTTTTTTATGCATTTACGGATGATGATTTGCGGCATTTGCGCATAACATTGCGTTCTGTTGCAGGTAAGTAACTGAATAAATTGTCCATGTCTAGCATTCGAGTGAAAGAGATTAAGAATTTGTGATTCTAAGTTATATGAGGACAACATTGATAGATGCTGTTGCTCTTCATTGTTTCATATGTCAGTAGATAAGGTTCTGGTGATTTCATAAATATTTAATGATTTTCAATATATTCTATTTTTACTTTGTTATTAACCTGTGTTAAATTGAAACATTGTTCAATTATTATTCTTTTATAATTTTTAGATAAATAAAGGATATCATGCCTGATATACCCAGATTGAAATTAATTTTGATATATTTTAGGGGTATATTACAGTTCTTTAAACCAACATTTTTGAAATTAAATGTAAATGAAACACTGGCATCTTCTTCTTTAAAATCCGTAACAATAAACAAAAGGAATGACTTTCTATACTCTGTAAACCTTGAAGTATGCAACAAGCAATCAGACTCTGTTACCAGATCCACAGCATATTCATTGTATTCTACAACATTGTGAATTGTTGGTTTTGTATTGTGTAAGAGACTAGAAATGATTGATTAGGATTGATAATAAGACCAAATCACTGCGTATGAATATTTGGACATGAATCGTTCATGACTTTGGCTATTATTTTGGGCTAATTTTGTTGCTACCACATTGAAAAACATTAGTCATAAGTTCATTTGAATATTCAGCAAGATTTGGTACTTTGTTATTATTCGTGAAATATGGACTAATTTACTTTCCCGTATGGTCATATTGGATTTTGTGCGTTAATCGGTTGCTTGTTGCATACTTCAAGATTTATAGAGTATAGAGCCTTATTTTCCATCACAAAAACCTCTTTTCTGAGGCAAAAAAGCACACAAGATCAATTACTTTGTTAAATGTTCATTTTGTACCAAAAGAAAAGAGGCATCTGATTCCCCAGTACAATTTTAAAACTTGCAAATCTGCAAACCTACTAGGAAAAGAGAGAGCAAATTGGGAAAAAAGGGAACGGTAAAATTGAACATCTTGTGGGAAAATGTGAAAAATGGGACCAGAACTTGGAAATCTATATAACAATGTAGCCAAAATCGGTGAAGGCTTGTTTTTGTTTTGCCTGCCAATTTCTTAAAATCTACTTGAATTAAAGTTGGGTCTACAAGATAGGAAAATCCTACTGGGAAAAAACCATGATGCGTTGGGAAAAATCAAGAAAAACTGATTTTGCCCCAACTGAAAAATTATCCTGCTACGCTGCTGATACTAAGGCCTAAAAAAAATTGTTTGATTTGCGTAACCGACCGACCCTATTTTGACCACCGACCCAAAATATTTTTATGAGCATGGTAAAAAACCTCAAAATCCCAAATTTGATGTGAATCGATTCATGGGGGCCTGAGATATATGGCTTGCAGGACATTCAAAATGACAAATAAAAGATGTGTTACAGAAAAAGTGAAGATATTTTTGTATATGCGTCGTATATTTTTGTGTTCATGTAGGTGAAACATAGACTTAAAAAATTTTAAAAAAAATCTGACATACCTACCCTATTTTTTTCTATGTTATGCCAATCAACCAATTATTTTTTTAGGACTAAATGGGAAGAAGCAAATACTATGATTTCCGTTGTTCCAGTTTATCTTGACAGGTTTGAAATAGTCTCTAGCTGAAGTTGATGTATCACAGATAAAGAAGTATAGAAATAGAACAACTTTTTCTTTTCATTTCTTAATACAAGTGGGACAATCTTACTGGTAATATTCTGAACATTACATTATGCGGTTCTACAATTGGGGTATCTTGTACAAAATTCTTAGAAGTGCTTAGTAATAGGCTGAATTCATAAAAGTAGCAATTGCTATTTCTATAGCCTTTTCTTGAATTTCTATTCTTAAAAGCTAGCATTGACTTGCAAGAAAAAGCTCTCTCAAGGCCGCAAAAGCTATTTCTAATCCGTTCCAAGCAATTGCTCGTCTGGTTAGTAATTGCTTAAATTTGTATTCAAAAAGCTGACCTTTTGCTTACAACATGTAGCAATTACTTGCATTTTACTAAGATCCTATACGAGGAGCTTAGCACTGGTATACATTCATGGTTTCTGCTATATTTGTGCTGCGTAAGAAAAAACACTGAAGTATACTAGTGTTGCGTTACTATAGATTACATAAATCATGCTATTTGTTGAAAACTACGTCAAATTGATACCAAAAATGAGGAGTGACTTGCTGTAACATTTGTGTCTGAAAACTATCACGCGGTAAACAAAGCAATTTCTAACTTCATGTAAGCAAAAGATAGCCTGCCTATTGTTTGTTTGGTAGCTTTTTCTTGTCTGGGTCGATCTCAGACAAGAAAAAGGTATTAGTCCAAGCTGAAGGTCGTGAATATGTTTTTAAGCAATTGCTAAGGCTAAATCTTTTTCTAGTCTAGCTATTGCTTTTTCTTAATGTCTTTTTCTTGCCAGCAATTGCTACTTTTATGAATTCGGCCTAATGTCTGACCTAATAATACATTTATGGCATCAAATTAAATCACATTTTGTAGAAAAAAAGGTTCTTCAAGTTGTTGTCATGTAGAGGAACAGTAAAAAAAATATTCTTTAGGTAAAATGTACTGATACCAAAGTGATTTAATATGTGACTTTGTATAAACTCTTTTGTAGATTTCTTTATGCATACTTATGAAAAACAGCGAAAAAATTTGGTTTTGATTTTTACACATTTTGTAAACTGAAATTTCCAACAAATTTATATGCCTTGCTTACCATCACACTTTAATATAATGAGAGGGCAAATCCATTACTATGTTAGTGTAAAATTGAAAACACCTTGAGATATACACTCCCAGTCAAAAGTGTTTGTGCACAAAACCTTTTTTCGGATTTATATTTTACATATAGATCTAAAGAACTCAACAGGAATTGAATTTACCACATTTGAAAATATGGTGTGCTAAACATATTGTATACTTTCTTCTGCACATTCATAAACAGAGTTTAAATACATAACTACACATTTGTTGGAAAACTTATGACCTGAAAATGTTCTTTACGGTTACACAGTGATAACGAGCACTGAACGAATAAAGTACATAGGTACATAGCAAAAAAATGTGTGGTGTATTTGTATATATGGTTCAGGAAATCTGTCATTTTTATGTTTACGGAAGATCAAATATCAAAACACTATACTTTTGACCGGGAGTGTACATAATTTTAAGGGTTGTTTTCAACAACTGCATTGACCGCTTGCTGCTGGTTTATGTATATTTAGATACATTAAATGACAAAATTTGGAATGAATGACACAACATTGTTCAGATTGCTGTACTGATTTGCATTAGCTTCAATTATTTATTTTTTTGTGATGGTTAATCTTTTATGATTCACTCCTATACATGTGCTACGCACACAACCTTTAATATTCTATGTTTTTCACATGTTTCTGACATCAAATTTGTATGCTTTACATTGAATATTCCATCACAATTTAATGTAATGTTAGGGAAAATCCATTACGATGTTAGTGTATAAAAGGAAACCCCGTAAGATGCAGATGGTTTTAAGCATTCTTTTAAACAACTACATTGACTAGTAGCCACTGGTTTGTGTATATTTAGATACATTAAATGACAAAATGGTATGCAGATTGCATGATACAACATTATTTAGGTTGCTGTAGTGATGTCTATAAGGCTGCGATCACATAGAACTATACTATTCGGGTATACGGTGCACGATTTCACCTGAGCACGCGTATAGATGCAATCGAACACGTGAATTTGATGCTACCGGGTCACATAAGAGGGCACTATTCAAAAAAACGCATAGCTCACCGTGCCTGTATAAAATATAACCATCGAATAGCGTATACCGTATACTTCTATGTGATCGCAGCCTTAGCTTCAAGAGTACACAGAATGCAAAGAATGCAAAATAAGTACTTCTCATTAAAGGGACTGGTCTAGATTCTTCCCACTAATTTTTTACCCACATATTTTTTACTTGAATGGATAGAACATGTTTATAGTAAATAGTTTTCCATGATTTTGAGGAATATTGGAGAAAATTACCATTCTTTACCTACTTTAATTTTTTTCGGTGGCGAAAAAAAAAATGTGGTGTGAAAACAGTGTTCCTAGTTTGAAACCTGATAAAAATTTTGTTTCTACACTTGTGATGGCCAAACAAATTATTTTTGATGAAATTGTTTCTATGTTTTAAATTATCTCCAGGAGCTTTGTTTGATATTTTATCTGGTAAATCCATCTGAGGTACAAAAGTTACGATTTAGGAAACACAGGATAGCCACACCACCATCAAAGAATGATATATTGCAAATTAATTCTCTCCCAATTTGAGCCATTTGTGTGTAAATTTTTGCATTTTTTGGGATTTTACTATACTTTTAAGCTTTGTTTTGAGCATTTCCATAAATATTTAATTCTAGGTGGAATCTAGGCTAGTCCCTTTAAATGAAAAAATGAAAAAGAAAATCTTGCATCTAGATTAGACAAGAGTAATAAGAGTACATAGAGAAAATAAAATAATAAAATAAACTTTATAAATTCATCTGCTCCTGACCATTCTGAAGGCAATTTTGGTTAGTCTAAATCAAATCCAGATGTAACTTTTGGTGTTTAGCAAAAAGTGGTTTCATTGACTGATAGCACCAGCTAGTCACCCCATAGATTTAGTGGAGTGTTTAAAGCAAAATTTTGCTTGATTACATCAAATACGCCAAATGAATACAATGGTATGCTTTATTTTCCGCATATCTAACGAAGTACTCAACAATGGAATAAAGGTCATAATCCTCATTTGCATTGAAGATACTTCTCAATACCACCATTACCTGTTGAGGTAAGAAAACAGTTAGGGCCAAAACATAGTCGGCCTCCAAACAAAATTTTTGCTACCAAACATTTGGTCGTGACGTCAAAATGACGAGTGACTCCAAACAATCAACACCGAGTTGAGACCAAATAAAATTTTGCGCTAGATTGCACATGTTATTTAATTGCCATATACATTGGACCAAATGTTTGTTACCCGTTTATACTTTAAATTCGATAGCAAATATTTGGTGACGTCATGGCCAAATGTTTGGTAGGAAAAAAATTGTTTGGAGGCCGCCTATGGTTCGGCCTTTAAATGTTTTATAGCCATTTTCTCACTTAACAATCAAGTTAGAGCGTCTCCATGGTTACATATAATCAATAATGTAAGAAATCAGAAATCTTTGAATATAGAGTAGTGTATCTTGATCTAAACTAGCAATGTCTGTTATTTGTGAGAAAGAGATTAAGAAGTTGTGATTCTAAGTTATACAAAGAAAATAATGATGAATGATGTTGCTGTACACAGTTTCATACGTCAATAGATATGTTTCCGGTGATTTCATGATTATTTCATGACATTATATTTAACTTTTAACTCGTTAATCTGAAAATGTGTTTTAAAAAATTGTACAAATATTTATTTTTCATTAAAATTTTTAGATAACTAAAAAAAAAATATGTCTTGTCTACTCTGATAGAAATTAATTTGATATATTTTAGGGGCATTGATTCGGCGTTAAATTTAAATGAAATTTAGGCAAATTGTTATATTCTGATGTAATAGATGCTATATTTTGACTTCAGGGTAAACAGTACTTAAAGGGACTAGCCTAGATTCCACTTTGAATTAAAAACTTATGGAAATGCTTTAAATAAAGCTTAAAAGTGTAGTAAAATCCCAACACAGAAATGGCTCAAAATTGACAGCGAATTGATTTGCAATATATCTATATGTGATGGTGGTGTGACTATCCAGTGTTTTCTAAATCCTAAATTTGTACCTCAGTCTGGATTTACCAGATAAAAGATCAAATGAAGCTGTTGGAGATAAGTTAATACATATCAAAAGAGAAAACATTTTATTAAAAATAATTTTATTTACCCATCACAGGTGTAGAAACAAGATCTTTCTAAGATTTTAAACTAGAAACACTTTTTCAACCATTTTTTGTCGCGGGCGACAAAAAATACAGCTGGTAAATAATTTCATTTTTTTCCTCTGTTACACAAATTCTGCGGAAACTACTGGTAGGATATGTTAGTATAATCATGTACTATCGATACATGTGAAAAAAATATATAGTCAGAAAATCAGCGGACAGGATCTAGGCCAGTCCCTTTAAGATGTGTTTTGTGAATTACAAACTAGTTCAATATTAATTATATTTATATAAGTAATAATGACAGACTGGCATCTACTTCATGAGAATATGTAACAATAAACAAAAATAATAACTTTCTAAGTGTTTATTATACATCACAAAAACCTCTTTTCTGAGGCAGAAATACTACATAAGATATCATAAAACCTTGAATTACTTTGTTAAGTGTTCATTTTGTAGCAAATAGAATGAGACATCTGATTTCCCAGTACAATTCTATAAAACTCACAAATTCGATTTCCTGTCATCATACTCTGAGGAATTCAGAAGCAAAAATTGTAATATCCATTTGTTCCATTTTATCTTGATAGTTTCAGAAGTATGATATATTGTAAATAAAGTTTACAAAAGAGATGTAGACATAAATGTATCAGGAAAAAGACCTACTTTTTCCTTTGAATATCGACAAACTTATGCAATTGGGACAATGTTTGCTTGAATATTTTTGAAATATTTTACTGTTCTACAATTGGGATACCTTGCACAAAATTCCTAGAAGTACCAAGTAATGTAGGCATTTTGGAGAAATATTTTTGACAAATTGACCTCATTTAGAGGTATGTAAAGATTAATACATGTGGTAAAATGTTCATTATGAAAATGATTCTACAGAGTGATAGGAACTGTTGCTCTTTATAAACAATTGTATACAAATTTCAAAGTATAGACATTTGGAAAGACAGCCATTACTGACAGTTTCATAGATACCCTCGTTTACGCTCATTGGGTACTCATTCATCAGATGGGATGAATGGTCTGATGAATGGGTACCCAATGAGCGTAAACGAGGGTATCTATGAAACTGTCAGTAATGGCTGTCTTTCCAGAGGTCTATACTTTGAAATTTGTTTCTTAGCTCGCCTGTAATGGGCTTGAGCACTTTTAATTCCAAAAATAGTCACCTAATAATGCTGTTAAACAATTGTATAGTATTTTCTCATGCAAACCTGTTTTTATTTCAAGATTTTGATTTTTACTGATACTCAGAGTTAAAGTTTCCATCTTAACATTGTTTCATGTTTCAGGAACTCTTAGCCTTTTACAAGAATAAAGATGCTGACAACTTTTATTTACTTTCACAATGTACACATGTAGTACTCACATAACCTTGAAATTTATTTTTTTATTTTATTTGCGACATATTTAAAGAGGGTAGCCTCAATCAGTGGACCAGCACTGCTTTTCATAAGGGCCCTCTAAACATAGAAATACAACAGGTAAAATGCATTATTTAAAAATTACGTAAAATTTAGGATATATAGAAGGTACATTTTTTAAAATTTATCATAAATATAGTACATTTAGAGTAAAATAGATTAAAAAGAACATTGACAACTTACAATACGAGTAAGATTGTTAATTAAATTATCTTACAAATTAAAATCGAATAGCAAAATTCAGATATATCCGGCTCCTTATAAACAACAATTTCGCAAATAACATTCTTGACTCTCAATACATGAAAATATACTGTTCCGACGCGCACATTAATTTCTCACAGACACCGTGTGATTTGTATAGGCCTATATTTAGAATACAAATTATAAACATGATGAACTTCATTGACTTTAAATTTTAATCTGATGTTAGTGCAAATCTTTAAATTTTAATCTGATGTTAGTGCAAATCCATTGCAATGTCCGTGTAAAATCGGAAATGCCCTTAGATAAAGATGATTTGACGGATTCTTCTAAATGTGACTGCATTGAGTGGTTGCGGCTGGTTTGTTATATTCATTATAATGAGAAAAATGTTTGTATGATACAACATTACTTTGCTGTTGTGTGATTTACATCAGTTGTAATGAAACCAAAGGGAGTTAAATCAATGTTCATTGTTTTAGTGGTTTAAAGGCACTTTTTTCATATAAAGTGATGAGGAATCGAGTGAAATTTTCAGCATATATTTATGTTGTACTCTTCTCTGTATTCATCCAGAAAAGAGGTAGGGTCAATGTCACATCAGAATCATGAATTGCACCTTTAAGTAAGTAAGAGTCTTTGCCTATTTCATCAGAAAATATTCATTTTTGTTGATAATAATGTTCTTGGAATTAAAGTATTCGTGAAACATTGAAAAGGAAGTTTTACAAAACCAAAGGGTGTTAAATCAATGTTCATTGTTTTAGTGGTTTATAGGTGCTTTTTTCATACAAGGTGACTTAATATAATGTTCAGAGATCATATTTATTAAGTAAGCCTATTTCATTAGAAAATATTCATTTTTGTTGATAACAATATTCTTGGAATTAAGAGTATTCGTGAAACATTGAAAAGGAAGTTTTACAACCTTTAATTCGAACATTGCAATACGAAAAAAAAAAAAAAATCTTGCACTATAGATTAGATGGTAAGATAAACAGGGCATGGAAGATAAGTTAGCAACTTACCCTACGTTTGATAAATTCACTAGTTCTTGACAATTATAAATGCAATTTGTGTTAGTCCAGGACTAAATTTGGAATAACAAATTTCACTATGTGTAAGTTCTGTAAGTTCTGGTGTATACATATTATTAAATAGAGCATGCATTTACATACACTCCCGGTCAAAAGTGTTTGCGCATGCTTAAAAACGGACAAAACCAAATTATTATATCAAACAAACCAGACTCTTAACAAATTAATGTTTTTTTTATAGTTGTCATAGGTATCCAATATAAATAAATCCTTGTTTCCTCTTCTATTTGATTTTCCATAACCATCAAAACGTTCAATTTCCTGGACCACATACAAATACACCACATGCAGGTATTGATATGTATCTGTGTAGTTTAAAATTCTTGTTGCTCATTATCACCATGTAACCGTAAAGAACATTATCAGGTTATGAGCTCTCAAACAAATGCGCAGTTATATATTTAAACTCCATTTTTTAAATGTACAGAAGAAATTATACAGTACGTTTAGCACGCCACACTTTCGTCAAAATGCGCTGAATGCAATTCTTGTTGATTTCTTTAGAACTATAAAAATATAAAATCCGTAAAACATTTTTGCAAATAACGAACGGTTCTCGAGATATGGTTGGTTAAAAGTTTTGTGCGCAAACACTTTTGACCGGGACTGTAAGTAGCAAACAGTTTGATTGACTGATAGCACCAGCTACTTGGCCTAGAAATTAGGGTAGAGTGTCATCAAGTGCAAAATGACTCCATTTGCTTGATTACATTACATTTGTTTAGGTCAGTGAAACAGATAATGTTTTGATGGCATTTTCCTTCTTAACTATTATAAGTTAGAGCGTCTCCATTGCTACTTACAATTATTAATGTCAGAAATCATTGAATACATTTTAATCTAAATTCACAATGTCTGTGATTTGTGAGAATGAGATGAGAAAATTGTCATTGTAAGTTGTTATATGAGGACAGACACTGTTGCTCTTCACTTTTTATTATATCAGAGTGGATATGTCTTTCGGTGATTTCAAGAATTGGCTTAAGGTGGCTTAGCACACATAGAATTCCTCTATTTATTTTTCTAATTTTTTGATATATGATGTTTTCATATGTGCTGATCACATTTCTGAAATAAAAAATGGGGGTCACCGACTTAGTTTTTGAGAAAAATCCATTTCAAAAACACTATGTTTTACCACTTTTTACCATTGACTTCTATGGTAAAATAAAAATAAATCGGGACAAAAACACTTATAATTAAAAAAACACATATGTTTTGGTCCGTATATAGTTCTTTAAAAAAACGTAATAAAAAAATATGGTCACCGACTTACTTTTTGAGATATTAAGCAAAATTAAGCAAGAAATTGGCATTCTTTTAGCAATGAGTAACACCTTACACACTGTGCGCTTTGAGCCCTGCATCATCAGGAGTAACGCGCATGGTCTTATGCGTGAATATAAAAATGACGCACGTGTAAAATCGCGTTTATATTAAAGCGCAAGATACAGTACGCCAGAAAGTACGCTAAAAGCCCGGGATAAATACTTTGAAATTGTGTCCAACACCGCACTCGTGTCCGACACCGCATCTGTGCTAGGCCACCTTAATCTTGCACAAAGCCCAGTTATTTGAAAGCTCACCAAATCAGTCAGTAAATTGGACAGTCAAGAGTGAATTGGTTCCTCTCGGCTGTGGTACTGCTGTGCAGGGCTACAGCCTCCCTGCTTGGTCACAAAATTGGTTTGATCACTGGAATTACTATAGACAGAGGGAAGGTTGGTTAGTGGTAGGGATTGATCGAGGGATCTGGACAAAATCTAGAATTGACAGCCATTTTCGTCCTGACAATCCTTTGAAGTGCTACTGCAGTGCTTAAAGGGGAATTCATCTATCTATCTATATCTATATTCTTTACTCTGCAAAGTTGCTACAAAATTCGCAATATCACGCAGAGGAACATATAATGGCATAAATTGAAGTTAAGACATGGATTTGAAACTTACTCTACAAAATAATACAACTAATACAATCCAGTAATTAAAGTGACATATTATATTCATGATCCACTTTTCATTCTCAAGGTCACCTAAATCAAAGTTGATGTATTTAGCTAATAAGAATTCTTGCCAGGTAAATGTTAAAATGCCCCAACCATTAGAATGTGCTTGCATTTTTGAGAAAAGTGAGAAAAAGTGTCATTTTCTAATTACTGTCGGAGCCCCGACATTAAATGCAACACAGTATTCTATGGGGATATTTAAAATGTTTAAAAGCTTGCAACTTGAAAACAAATGGTCCAAATCAAGTCAAATGTCCGCCATACATCACTTTTGTGCTACTTTTTGTGTTTTTCTTTTAATTTAGCTAGAAATGAGATGACATTTTTATCATACCAGAATCATGAATTGCCCCTTTAAGTACTCATCCACCGATACATGGCAAGCAGTAATTGTTGTCCGTTTTAAATAAAAGGAAGAATACAACATAAATGTATTCTGAAAATTTCACTTAATTCCGACCACTTGTTTTCAAGTTACAAGTTTTTCAGCATTTTAAAAATCCCATAGGCTACTGTTTTGTAATTACTGTCAGGGCCGATGTATTCTAAGACGTTCCTTGACTCACACTCACTGAGGAACTCCTCATCCTCACTAAGGACCACCTCATACTCATTGAGGAGGAGGTGCTACTCACTGAGTGCGAGGTCGACTTCGCCTCTTTTTCATTTCAAAGACCTCCCTCTTCCTCAAGTAAGTGTTCCTCTGTGAGTAAAGCTTGAGGAAGGGCAATACCTGCCTTGAGTCTTCCTCAGTCAGTCTAAACATGGCGTTTCGGTGGTTACAAAGGCATGATAATGTAGACATTTTACAAGGATTTCGAAAACGGCCTAGGAGGATTCCTAATTTTGACTACAATGTGTATGATGATGAGGAGTTCAGACAACAAAAAAACGACATTCAATTGCCAGCATTAAAGTGTCGCCCATAACCAGGAGTCCGGGTCTAATTGAACTACATGGAATAAGTCGCAATCAATGATTTATTTAGTAAGTTCTACACAATGGAACGCTCAGTCACATGGACGCTGTATTTCATTACACCGGCAGTAATAGACCACTTTCGTGTCCCATAATGCATCTTGAAAGTACCACAAATACGGGACCTTGTGACGTATCTTGCGCAGTCGAGTTGTGCGCAATGCGCAGAACTTCAAACATAGTACACTGAGCAAGATACGTCACAAGGTCCCGTATTTGTGGTACTTTCAAGATGCATTATGGGACATACGAAAGTCGTCTATTAGGAAATGACACATTTTTTAAATTTTCTCAAAACTGCAAGCACAATTGAAAGAATGGTTTGTGGTTTGTAACATATAGACTAGTAAATCTAACCCATATATAGGTAAACCTGGAACAAATTGCAACAGAAGGTTTTTTGGTTTGATATTGTTACAATAGCCCCTCTGAACATTATATCCAAAATTCGACAAAATCCGACACCGGGAAGTAGGCTAATTAGCA
>JXSR01S074809.1:298348-322491 GCA_000969725.1 Ophiothrix spiculata | reverse complement strand
TGGCAGCCATTTTGTTTTATCTTGGATTTCTCAAAATGCTCAATGATGCGAATTTTGCATCATTCAGTTCTGGAATCTATGGGTCTCAAAGACTAAGAATCAGTCAAGAACAATTGTGCAGACTCTATTTTGCACTTTTTCTTTTTTCACAAAGACTAATATTTCTTGTCATAAAAGATACAATATTATTTTTCTGTTGTGTATGAATTAGATTAATAAATTTGCATTCCATTATGCTCGTAAAATGAGACATAATCAATGAATTTTAAATTGCGGTAAATTTTGATTGCTATCCAATGCACTCAGGCCTTGAGATTTGGAAGCATCACAAATGATAGCGCGTGCATTGATTTTGTCTCATTTCACTCTCGACATGAAATACACATTTACTAACCTATAAATAAATGTGCATTTCATGTCGAAAGTGCAATATGACAAAATCAGTATATACTTGGTGTGTTTTGATGAGTCCAATAGACCCTATACGATTCAGCCCTTATATTAGGACCTGAGTGAATTGGACAGCAATCAAAATTCACCTTTAATTGCATTGATTTTGTCACATTTTCAAAAGCAAAATCAAATGTTAATTTATTAATCTAATTCATACATGATGGAAAATCATAATGCATTTTGGAGAAAAGAAATTAAGCCTTTACAATGCAGCCACAAGTCAAAATAAAATAAATCACCAACCGACAAAAACAATATAATAACAAACAATTGTACATGCTAAATGCAGAGTGTTACACCACATTAGAAGTGCTTTTCGAATTTTCAGTCCACTTCCAAAGTCTAAATGCTTACCTTCTGATTGGGTAGGTTATACAGGTTGTAACAGAAAAAATTATACATTCTTATTAGCAATATCATGAGGAAACTAAAAATGGTGAGTTTACAAATTTTCCTTTATTTGAAAGGCTATCTAATTGGCTACCAGAAGCAACTTAAGTGATCCCATTTGATGGTCAGGTTCAAAAGTTACGACCATTTAAGTAAGGACCGGTAAAAACTACTTGGGCCGATTTCACCATTTTCCAGCGCAAATAGTTTTTCATGATTCCATGAAGATTAACAATGCAGTGAGATAAAATTGACAAAAGACACGCTTTATGTTAAAAAACATTCAATATTTTTATGTTTTTCATGTGATAAGAATAATTTATAAATTAGTTTTTGATATTTTAGATAAAAGTTATGCATTAAATAGATTAAAATATTACTCATGTTCCAGAGCAAGCATAAACAGTTGAACCAAAGACTCGATATCTTTCGTGGAAACGGGAAAGCAAAGAGTTCATTGCAATAATGTTTTTGCAATTTTCTTACACATTTTCATATTCAAAGGAAAATATGGAAATTAAAAATAACTTTCTAGCTCAATTGATAAAATTTGATTTTTAAAGAAGTGAAGTTCAGAAAAAATTGTGTTTCTTTATGACCTGTATTAAAGTCTGGGTAGTCTTAAATTGCTTGTGTTCTGATTCTTCCATTTAGATGATATGTTGTCTCACCAAACAGGATATCTCTTGTTTTGGCGTCCCGTCAAACATTAAGAATACAACAGTCTACGGGCAAGGTCATCATTAAGAGCTCCTATATTGCCTTTGTTAGATAGAACACTAAAATCAGCCTCGTAATCCTGTTGAACATCGTATGGATGATTTGGGACATTATGTGCTATTATTTTGCTACCGGTAAATGAATCAGATAAACTGGCCCAGGTGGTTTGAAGGTAGGGTCAGTATAATTGCCATAACTCTGCTTGTAGACCATCAATTTGGATGAAACAAAGTGCATTTTGTAGCTACAGAAATTGGCTTTCGATATAAATAAATGCCAATGTGATACAAAGTGTAACTTTATTCTTTCAGCGTATATAACAATGTATAATTTTTTCTGTTACAACCTGTACAGGGAGTGTATGAATTTAAGTAAAAAAAAAGACATTTGTTTACCATAAGCTTCTCCGTTCGCTTCATTTTAGGGTGAAAAAGAAGATAAAGTGACTGCATTTATAGTAGAAAGAAACTTTGGTGGTGTTACCCATGGAAAACCAGAGGATAAATTAGGCATAAGAGGTTCAAATAGTAAGTGTTTGCCATCTTTCCATTTAAAATTCTAAACATTCTACGAGGTGTTTTTTTTACTTGCATTTTACCATCAGACCATTATTCACCATGATGTCATGTAGTACATGTATTAAACACAACATTTTTATTTAACTTAAAGCAGGTGTATATTCAAAGCTCACATTTCCCTTTTGTTGAGAAAGTCCAAGATGTAAATTAGGGTTTGATCTCAGTATTTTGAGTCAGTGGTTTGAAATGTTTGTTAACTCTTTCACTCCGGAAAGCCACTCACAGCGGCTCGCAAAAGCGTGCACGATTGGCCAGTATTTCTACTTCGACGTAATTTTTTTAAATAGCTTTAAAAAAACTACAAGGTGAAATCAGTTGAAAATTTGACTGCAAGCACTTGATACAAAGAGGCATCATCTATATTGGCAAAAAGAATAATCCTTGATCTCTACAGCTATCATAAAGTGAGGTCGCTGTGAGCCGCTCTGAGCGGCTTTCCGTCTAAATAGGACGGATTATCAAAAAGGCATTCCGGAGTGAAAGAGTCAAGGCTCCTTAATCCTACCTAACCCTCCTACGCCCATTCTCCATTTAAAAACTCTCCTCGCAAATGGTAAGTTAAAAATGGTGTGTTTTCACTTAGATTCGAACCCGGGACAGCGATTTCATGATTATGACTAACTCCAGTCTATGAGGTATATGGGCTTAGGCAATTTTCTTAACTTTGCCGATTGTGATATTTGTTTGGGAGGGTTAGGGTTAATAGATATTTCTATACTTAAATATTGGTATCTTTTTCTACCCTGACAAAAATACAGGCGATGATGATGCAATTAATGTTATCATTTGTCTCTTTAAACATGTACTCAGAAACAGATGACCTGTTTTTCAATAAATCTTGAAAGATAGTAGTTTAACATTTCTCACTCATCATGTTGATATGATGTTTTCTCTTTGATCTCATTGCAGCATGTGAAGTTCACTTTGATAACACACCTGTCCCATTAGAGAATGTCATTGGTGAAGTAGGAGGAGGCTTTAAAGTAGCCATGAACATCCTGAATAGTGGTAGATTTAGTATGGGTAGCTCCGGAGCAGGCATGATGAAGAATGTTATAGGTGAGTTAGCTCTTTTTAAAGTAAACCAGAGAAAAATAAATGCAAAATGTTTGCATAATTTGTATGTAATTCTTTTAAGACTTGACAATTTAGTTATTAAGTAACCAGCTTTTCATAGGCATCTTGCTGTGTATCTGTAGGGGTTGGTGGCAGATGTGATACGGTTGATATTGGTAAATTCAGAATTTGATCTTGCTCTATGTCAGTTCTTTTCCTGTTTAAGTTAATAAATTACAAAGTCTGGGCAGGTTTACCTCCTGTGATAATTATGATTCTTTGAATGAATGGTACAGAATGTTTGGCTAATTACAAATTATTTAATAGAAAAACAATATATTTGGAAGAATTTCAACTACAGATCTGCTGAGGGAATCTTGTTAAGATTAACTAAATTCACCAATTCTTAATGATTTCTACTTAAGGTATGATTGTAGAGCATGCTACTACTCGCAAACAATTCAACACAAAGCTGAGTGAGTTTGGCTTGATCCAAGAGAAGATAGCTAGATTAACGATGACAGCGTACACGATGGAGAGCATGGCTTATTTGACAGCAGGAATGCTTGATAAACCTGGCGTTACTCCAGACTGCTCTGTTGAAGCTGCTATGGTCAAGGTAAGCATACAGTATGAATGAATGAATGAATGATAGGTAAAATGTAAAGGGATTGGCATATATTTGCACAGGTCAATGTGCCGATCTCTCTTTTGAAGCAATTGAGTCAGATTCTATAATTTGTTGTCCCCCCTTGTTTAAAAAAGGAATTGGAATTGCATTAGAATAGTGGATGTGTCATTGTAGTCCTGTGTTGCCTGTTGTTGTGAAAAGAATTCATCTTATGGTCCGTTAAAGGTTGTCATGGAGTAAAAGGTGAAACTAGATAACATGCTCAGAGATCAGTAAGCCATCTACTTTACAGGTTTTTTGAAGAAAGCTGCAAAAGAAATTTAAAAAATTGAAAAATAACAACCTTTGCATATATTTTCACCTGTAGCACTAAGTTAAATTGGCTGGCCGACTTCACAGCTCGTTTGTGGTGGATGGTCATTACGTAAAACACAGATTGCTTTATATTGTGTTGGAGGAATTCAAAAGTCTGTTTGTAGCATCTCTTACTACTCTGTCCTAATATGTTAAAGCTGAGTAGTTTAATTTCTTTTTTCAATTAAGCCCTTGTTTCCAATCCATGACAGAAAGTTTTCCAAGATTGGAAAACTTTGATGCAGTGATGATGACAAAAGTATGTTACACATTCAACTGACCACTGAAGTAATACCACTGAACTTCTAGAAGTGGCCACAGTCTAGAAATTGAGTACTCTCTGTATACGAGTGTCCCATCAGTTACAGAAGTTTATATTTTTCTTACCAAACTAGGTCTACAGTTCCGAGGGTTGTTGGCGATGTATCAGTGAAGCATTACAGATCCTAGGTGGCCTTGGTTACATGAAGGACTACCCATATGAGAGATATCTAAGAGACTCTAGAATTCTCATGATATTTGAAGGCACCAATGAGATCCTACGAATGTATGTTGCACTGACTGGTATGCAATTTGCTGGCAAAGAAATCAAGTAAGTATTGAATGATTTTCGTTGATAATTATTTGATTTACATATCATGAAATGAAAAGCAGTTTTTAATAAAGGCTTAATTGATTATATCTTGTATGTCACTGCTACCTCAGGTTTATCTTGTGCTGCGGATGTTGAGTGACTAACCTGATAGTGGTAAACACATCAACCAAATCTGTTAATTCCTTCAATCCCGTAAGGCGACGGAAAAAACACACCCTGTTTTACGGGTGTGCGGACCTTTTAAGCAGGGTTGGTCGGGCGGTCGATTTTGTTTATGCCTAGGATAACCCAAAAATCTCCCAAAATTGGGAGAAAAACTGAAACATTTTTACAAAGAAACTTTCTTTATAAAATTTAACCACAATTTTTAAATTTTGGCTAAAATAGCTGATTTTACATGATTTTTGATTTTTTTTAACTATAAAAAGATATTCAAAAACGCAAATTTAGGGTCAGTCGGTTGGGCCCGTAAAACAGGGTTGGGTTTTTTGCCGCCTATAGTTAGCTTTTCATTGAATTTATTGGAATTAAAATTTCATATGTTTTGCAAGGTTTGTATTAAGTTTTTTTTTAAGCAAAGGGGCTTAAACACATGCAAGGTATATGCTAGTTATTACATGTATAAATTATATTTCTAAACTGCAAATTACAAAAGGTTTCAATGTGTAGCACAAAAACAACTTAACTACAAGATATCTTACTCTACAAGAAGTAACAGTTTCAGTTCTGAACAGAGTGATTGCTTTCAATAGTGACTTGCATGTAGTTTTCACTTGAAGATCACTTGATATGACCTGCTCCTATGAAAAAATAATTTTTCTGATTTGTCCAAATTGAAAATGCTGACATTACAAGCTTTAAAATGATATATCACTTGTTGACATTGCTCAATGTTTTGTCCATAAAAAGTCAATATTTCCCAAGAAAACTCCTTTGTTTTCTATTGAATGGGCAATTGTATTGGGCTGTAACTCCATAAGTGTTCTGGCGACTTTGTCCTGGTTTCATAGGAGCAGGTCACAATTAATTTGGATTAATTGAAGAATGTTTTTCCAAAACTCATGTAGTCCAAAAGCTGCCTGCATGCTATATTTTGAAACAAAAAGTCTCCATCTGAATTGTTTAACACCTCAATTTTGACCTCATATTGCAAGAGGATGGGCATTTATGTTGTAACTATGATCAGATGGTCATGGTTCACCGTCTTGCAGGGACATAATACAATAACATTTGAATAGGAATTTTCCAAAAATCACTACGTCCAAGGAATTGCATTGAAGTGTTTTGATGAGTGTGAATCAAAGTTTGGTCACTTGAACTTAACTTTGCATTTCAACATACAAAAATGGTAGTTTTACAGGTATATAATATGTGGCAGCTATTGGATTAAGCCAGTTTTAGAAAATCACTCTTGGAATTATAGTTATTTCATACAATGTATTAAACAATTTTTTCTTAAATCTTAATTACCAAATATCCTTAAATAGATTCATTAGGACTGGTGTAAAATATCATTAAAGTCATTATATTTCCTATGAAGCAAATCTGCAGGGTGCATATACCCAAAGCATATGTGACTATTTAATGATTTTAGCACTGTCGTCATGTTGATTAGACAACAAAATCATCTTTTATACACTTGACCAATCATTCCCTGTAAGTGTGATTTTTTAACTAGTCACTAAATTATCTGTTATATCATATAATAAAATCATACTTTTGTGACTGACTGTTATTTCAGGAAAGCTGTTGATTCCAACAAAATAGGTTTTGCATTTGACACATTGATGAGGAAGATCAAGCCTAAATCTCTAGAAGCTCAGCATACACATGGCGGAAGCCATCCATCATTAGAGGTAAGTAGAACCTTTATGTTATCAAGCCTAAATCTCTAGAAGCTCAGCATACACATGGCCGAAGCCATCCATCAGGCCAAAAAAAAAATGTTTGCTTGTCCTCGCCTCGATTGAATTTGAAACTTTTCAGGGTCGGTCGGTCAGATTTTTTTAATATTTTATATCTTATTTTCCCAGGTAAAATTGCTATTTTCTCAAAAAACCCAAATGAAAATCAAAGAACATTTTTCACTTTACATTAGTTTCTGGGTTCCGTTTTATGTTTAGATGCAATAGAAGTACTTAAAATGGTGTAAAGAAGCAAAAAATGTACGCTAAAATTCGCCTCCGAACGCAAAATCCGGTGCAAAATTCGGCAACCAAGTTTCACTTACCCGACTAAAATTGTCTTTTTCTCAAAAGGCCTTACACATATCTGTACAATCTTTGCAATTTTAATTAGATTGTGTGTTCCGTTTGATGTTTAAATGCAATAGAAATGCTCGATCATCCATTAATATGTAGAAAAGTACCGAAAACTATGCTAAATTTATGGCTTTCCGATTTTCTCTATGTTTATGTTCACAATCGGTAGACCTGGTATTAAAATATGAATATTAATTCGTGACGTCATACCTGGGACTTGCATTCGTCATCGGAATTTCGCAATTTTTGTGCAAAATTTTGAAAAAAAAACCCTTTTTGAAAAAAAAAAGTTATACGGTCGCAGCGTGAGAATCGGTCGGTCGAACGAGGACAAGCAAACATTTTTTTTTTTGGCCTCATTAGAGGTAAGATGGAACCTTTATGTTATCAAACCTAAATCTCTAGAAGCTCAGCATAAAGCTGGTTTCAGACTTGCCTTTTGTATGGTCGCACGACCAGCGTGGCGTCAAAATTTCAAAGTGCGCAAACTCGACCGTGTCGCATCTGCTTGCCCTATGACAAGCCGATATATCGATTACTCTGTCGTGATGGTCGCAACGACACAATAATTTGAGTTAGAATAAATTCAACTTTTCTTGCGACAGACCATTGCGGCAATATGCAAATATGTCGTGCTACAGTACGACAACTATAAATTGCAAATGTTTGGCCGTCTGCCGCAACGTTGTGTGCCGCACTATCTTTCCCATACAAAGTGATGTTCCACTAACATTATATTTAGCATTGGGTAACTAGTCCTTGAGAGATTGTCATCATTCTGAGCCAACATTCCTTTAACAAACATAGTAAAACTTAAGAGATTGATGTTTAAAAATGTTTTTTTTTTCAGATGCAAACATTTCAACTAGAGAAAGGTGTGAATGCATTCCAAAACTTGGTCCAAGATCTACTTGTGCAATATAAAAAGGTGTGTGTTTCAACTGGCATTAACATTTGGAATGTGACCATCCAACACAAACCTTCAGTAAAGTCACCGCTGGTCAAATTAGTTTGCAGATTCAAAAATAAACACTACACTTTCAGCTTTAAAATGGCACTTGTTTCAAATTCTTACAACGCCCCAAAAGAAAGGTACGATTCTTCAAAGCATTGCATCTCATAGATGAAAAACTGAAAATGTACTGAAAGTTCACATTTCGTATGCCACAACATTTAGAAAATGTTAGTTTTCAGATATTTTTGAGTTGAAATGAATGCTGATAGTTTGGCAGGAGCTATTTCAGATCTGCAAAAATCACAGTTTTATCAGAATAGGACGTGTGCATTTTGTACTGTACCACAAAATGCAAAATACTGACTTTACTTGAGGTTCGTGATGGATGGTCACATATGTAAATGTCAACTAGCGATCATATATTCAGTAGGACAGCCAAAATGCGAGATCAAAGGATGCCGACAAAATTATTAAACACAATGACTTTTTAAGCGCTGAACTGCGCACTTTTGGGGTCGAAGATCATGTTGTTTCCCGTGATATTTTGAAATATTTTCTTCAATCAATAAAAACAATTCTGTTTATCCCCCTGGATTTCTAAAGTTACCACATTAAAATTCAGGAAATACTCTTTCAACCCCATATTTTACGTTCCAAATATTATTCAGTTACAATTGTACAATCTTCATCCAAAGTTTTTGTTGTAAAATTACGACTTGAAACTAAAAACTTTGTTTACAGTTTTTTTCTCTGAAAAGAAAAATATCCAACGCTCTACAGTATTCATACTCTTATAAACATCGCGCAGTGGAAAATACACGGTCGTCTCTCAAAGACAGGTAAAATGGCCGTAAAATGTGTATAATCGAAGGCTAATGTTATCTTTATTTATTGTTAATTTCATGCTTTCCTGGAGGTACTATTATAATAGCCCATCTCTGGAAATAGGCGGCTTTTATAAATCAAAGTTTGTTCTGGCGAATTAAAATTATGTAGTTGTAGATCAGCAATAGATCTTTATATTTCCAGAAATTCAGAAATGGGCACCTCGTAATTTTGAAAATATAGATCAAACGCAGTTCGACTGGTTTGGTTTTGAAGGTATTTCTGTGGAGTTTTCTTGCCGTAAATTTGGGAAAAATGTGATATGATCAAGTATTAAAACATCTTCAATCTCAATGATTTTAAATAAACATATAATTTGAAGTGTTTGCAACATAATGCCATTCAAAGCGTTTGTTTTCATGAATGCAAATTCAAAAACAATATTTTTTTTGAAAAATATTTACCTTGTGGGGTTATTTTTTCTTTCCAAAACGACTGCGTAAGGCTACGCGGAACATCGCGTAAAATTTAACTCAAAAGGCCGCTGGCTATCCTACTGTATTGAATGGGTTGAGCAAGATGCTGATTAAATCATATCAAAGAAACAAATGGTAATAAAAACTACCAACTGGAAAGTAGTGCATTAGCAGTCAATGGATGAACATGATTACATTGTGTGTAATAATTCCCCACATTGTATACTGTCCCTATTAGTCAAAGATTTCACATCCACCATAAGGAAAATGATTTAAAATGAAATGGTAATTTAAAACATTGTTTATTAAAAAGCAAAGCTAGTAAGGCATTAGCTAGCTTTATAAAAGTGAAAACAATGAAACATACATTGAAAATACTTGATTGGTATTTTACTACCCTGATTACTTTTAATGCCATTAGTAATGTGTTTCAATGTAAAAGATACCAAAATGTTGGTCAAATCTTTAAAATATCTGGTTAAATTTTTTTAAATATTTGGAATTGTCTTTATCCAGGATATAATTCACCAACAGTTAATCTTGAGTCGCTGTGCCGACATTGCAATGCATCTGTTTGCTATGACTGCCTGTATATCGAGAGCATCACGCTCGATAGCATGGGGGATACGTAACAACCATCATGAGTTGGACATGACTAGAGCCATATGTGAAGAGTCTATTACAACAGTCATGGATCTTGTGGAAGAGATCAAATTAGGTAGGATATAAATGATAATAATAAAGGACATTTGTAGAGCACAAGATCCGCCAGGGATTCCTTTAAAGCTCATCTTTATAGAACCCTTGGATTCATGTCCATCAAATATTGTGTAAAAATGGATTAGCTAAACAGTTAATGCACATTTTTCTATACATGTGTACTGTTTATATGCTTTGTTGAGCTATGGAACAGTAATTATTCAATTTCTGATAGTAAGAAAAATAGATAATTACAATAATATGTGGTTTTATCCAGATCCATGTATCATTTTTTGCATTAAAGCATATAAGCCCTTTCCTCTGAGTTGCCATGGGATAAGAATCTTCCAATTTCTTATATGATAAAGTACTGACATATAGTAAAATTGCTCATCATTTTGCAGCCATGTTGAGTTTGAAGTGGTCATAGGCTAGTATCGATTACTTCAAAATTCAACCAACATTTGATGCCAAGCCAACGGTTCTGGGCAGTTTTCATTATTTAGAACAATAGCAACTGGCCACAACTGTTGGTTTTGGCACTGATTGAGTTTTGAAGTGTTTTTCTAAATAGTTCTTACTGTACTATTCAGGCTTGTGCTTTAGATAGAGCTACCCTGGTTAGACAATTATCTCATCTTCTTATTTTGGAACGAATTGCTTCACAAATACAAATTTCACGCATGCTACATATAGCGTTAATTCTTACTGTATCCTTTCCAGGTCCAGAGAAGAATGGAGACGCTTACATACCAAAGTTATCAGAGGAAATCTGTGCTAATGGTGGCTATATTGCTTCACATCCGCTCACACAACCCCAAGCTTAACTTCCTACATCATGTCTACATGTGATGCCTGTTTACTTCTGTTATCCACTGAAGAATTACTGGACATCATTGCATGTTTCTGAAATATCTGCCATTAGGTGTGAATGACATAAGTTGATGATTTGCTCAGTAATTTATTTATGGTAATTATTCGCTTGAGATAATTCAGAGACTGTTTCTTGCAAACAGAAGTAACCTCACAATGAAAATGTTTTTATCAGTATTGAATTAATGGATTTGCTTTCACACCAAAAATATATTATTGAATGAATGAATAAGCTCTCAAAATTAGGAAATTTACAGTAAATCAGTTCATAAGCCTAAAAGTAATGGGAAATGGGAGGTGCATCTTCCTCATCTTCCTATCCCTATGGACCAATATAGATCACAACTGATAATCAAAAACATTGGTTTTATACAGGGTGAACCAATAATCAGTGTATTGCAAATAAATCATTAACACCTGATTGCAATATTTGTCACTAAAATGTACTCTTGAACATGAAGGTGTAGGATTATAAGAATACAACTTGGTATAGAGGGAAGTAGTGAAAATTACTGATCCCGAGGTGTTGGATGTGAGTGACTACTTCCCGACGTGAAGTGGAGGGAAGTAGTCACACGCATCCAACACAAGAGGGATCAGAAATTTTCAATACTTCTTGATATAAACTAAACTATGTTGTATTTGTTTTACTATACCTAATAAATATTTCACTGCTTGTGGTTTTAACACATCAAAAATCACCCAAAAATGTAAATTCTTTTATGAATTTCCAAATGAAAAAGTGATATGATTACGGGGTGTGATAGTACGGGTGTGCGGAAGTTTTTCAATTTTTCCCTGCGTCAGCGTTATGCACACTTGGGGAAGTAGGCAAAATACTGTCATGCGCATTAGGTTTAACTGACCGATTGTATTGCATGGTTTCCTAATAAATATTTATGAGGTATAGTAAAAGGCTGTATAGTGTGGGTTCGGCCATTTTGCCTGTATTGCATGTCACAGGAAAAACCGCTATGTGTAGGTATGTGAAACTTAAAATCACACCACACACAAAATATGCTTTATATTTCTAATTGCACAAACAGTGTGCAAGAGTACAAAATAATGAACACTGATCAACCAATCAGAGGACAGAACTGTTGAAGGATTCTCTGACAAATGATTTCTCAGTGCAACTACACAATGACAATGCAAAGAAACAACATGATGTTTCTAATTCGTGCAATGCATTTGTACTTACCGAAGTGAAAGAAGAAATGTCCATTCCACAAAGCTTTAATTCATGGAATAAAACATTTTACTTTTCACTTCATAAAAACAATTCTTACTGATGTAGTAATAAACATTCATTTGTTGTATACTGTAAGCTAAAAGACAGAAAGAAATGTAATATATATTTACATTTGGTTGCTAACTATGGGCTAAATCAATCAAGGGCACAAAACTTACAAATATTGGTTTACTTTAAGAAGCTATAGCACAATATGCTGTCTTTAAAATGGGGTTGTGATTGGTTTGAGGGGTAAACCTTTGCTGACAAATTTGTAAGCCACTATCACCAATAGCGGAGCCAGTACAGAGTATTATTTGTTATCACTTATATATGCAAGGTTTTAATATGTGTACACTACAACTCTACTTTAATGTTGACGTTTTTAAATGTAGTCTTTTTATTGAATTTTCACACTCATTGGATTTACTGCTGGCTCTTTGCTCTTTTGGTTTCAATTTTGAATGAAATCAATTAAACCGACACTTGCAGTAAAGTTAAGCAAGTTCTTTTCACACACAGATGTTAAGCAACTAGTGGTGATACAGAAACCCCTGCAAACCTGGATATTAAAGACTTTTTCCAGTTTTTACCATTACGCCTGTGTATGATAGTACATATATGCATACACAGTCAATATTAACATTGTGTACACGTAGGATCTCAGTGCATGGCTAAGACTCGCCAATTTATTGACACTTGTAAGTAAAATGGATGGGAGATGGGAGGAATATACCATCCCTCCTTGAAAGTTTGAGGGTTCCATTTCACTCGCCTAGAATAAAATGGAATAATCAAACCATCAATTCAGGTTGATGTGTTTCTCCTATTACACTCATACTCTGTTAATATTCACATACTTACAAATGCGCTATTCAGTCATCAATCCCTATCACTTGACACCAGTCAAGAGTATTATCTTACCATGGTGCATAATGGACTCTTGAATGTACCAAAACTATGTAGTTAGTAACTTACTTCTTAACAACTGGAGAGATTCGCTTCTAAACATAATGGAGAGGTTCGGTGCCGTTAACTTGTGTGGTCTTGCATTACTGAACAGTTACTGGGCTGGATCTGCCTATATGCATAGAAGCTAGTAAAATGTGTAGTATGCAAACCACCACATTATTATTATCAATAGGTGAAAGGAATGTTGATACAACCCACTCTGCACTGATGTACAGTAGAACTACATGTATTTAAATGAACACACTTTATACCATGTCAATTTATACTTTGAAATGGATAAATAAATATTTATTTACACAAACTCACTCAAACTAAGAGACAATATTATTTTGTTCATATTATGTTATGAAAAAAGAATGCATTTAAGCTTGTTTAATAACAAACTTCTACTTTGATTGTTTCAAATATGTGATAGCTCACCCAAAAGTGGACACTTTGCAGATGATATCAATTTTGATTATATCATTTCAACTGTTACAGCATATTGTAAGTTTTAAACACCTCTTACTTGTTGGAAAATTTTAAAACAGAAATTATGCTGGAAATACTTATTATTTTCTTTACTTTTGCTGCATATTTTCATCAGTTTCTTGAAAAGTGTTCTGTCGCAAAGTGTCCCTTTTCGAGGTGAGCCATCACAGTTTATCACCTCAAATGCATGGTAAGAACTCACTGAGTGCAACTTATTGGTACCAAGTTTCACCCAAAAAACTTGGGTGGGCGCATATTGGGGCATAGGCAGTTATTGGAATGAATATGGTACCTTATTTAACCTGAAATTAAATGCAAAGATCCTGTTGGATATGTTTCTCTGTGTCCATATCAAACTTCGCTTGTCTTTCCTGCATGCGATTCTAACTATGTTAATGCTAAGCACACTATTTTCTACCAATCTTCAGATAACGGATGGGCGGTGATTTGTTTAAAACAATATAAGATTCCTTGTTAAGCATAGAATTCATGCCTGCATGGTGTCAAATCATCAGTCTGATGTTTCCTTGCAAAATTATCATGGTCATATAACAACCAATGACAATAAACATAGACACGATTTAGCACAATGTAAATTACATCAAGAAAATATTAATTCATTGGAGTTTCAGTTGAAACTTTAAATCACTGGGGCCCCAAGGTGTTACTTTGTGTTATCAAGATTTTGTGTTATAATATCCAACCCATTTCACATAGAAAATCAAAACTTAGAATGCCACCATTTTATTGCTATCAGGGGTTTTATTAAAACAGATTTTGTGTTAATGACGTTACACTGTATTAAGCAAAATTTATAGCAGCAATAAGCATTTGTGTAATGAAATTTTATATGCCAAAATATACGCTGGCGTATATAACAAGTGGTCAGAATATGTAGTCAGAACACCTGATCAGGTTACAGAAATACCACAACAGTGGTGTAATACCTAGTTTAATGTATTAAGGAGTGACGAAATAACGAAACATAATAACATTTGTGTTGTAATTATGGTTTATAAATTGTGCGTGTAAAAATGATACAAACATCAAAATGTAGTATAAATTCAACACCAATTATTTTGTAATGAACATCTTCATTGATCAATATGATCATTATTTTGGATTTCACACTGAATGCAAATTTCTTGTATATTAGCACATGCAAATTATAAAACAAATGAGATGAAATTGAAGTCATACAAATATTTCAGCTCAAATGTATTTAGTTAGCCCAACATTTTAGAATTATGATTTATGACTTGCTTTAGGGTTAGAATTCAATTACATTTAGGATTTACGGTAATAGTATGGGTTATGGTAAATTATTGGATTGAACAAAAGTAAACTATAGACCATATCTATAATTGACATACTCCCGTCGTTGATGGGGTAAATCTACACAACAGGTCGGGGAATCGGAACTCAGAACGAGGCCAAGTATGATAAATACACTACTTGCTCTCGCTCTGAGTTCCGTTCCCCGTCAGATTCTGTGGATTTATCCCCATCAACGGCGGGAGTATGTCAATTATAGATATGGTCTATACTTACTCCCTCATTACTTCCAAGGAGAAAAAATTGCCTTAATTTAAAAATATTCAATCCTTGGTTTCAACTGACATTTGTGAAAGTGAAAACCGGGGTGAAATCATTCAATTATTTGCAATGTCAAAACCATATCTGTAGAAACTCTCGAAAAAGTGCTCCAACAAAGTTCTATGATCAAGTAAAACATGTCACAATCATATGTATTACTTCCGGTTGGTCGATCCATGTACTGGATTCAGCCACTCATAATCATAGTGGAAAACACAACAGGTGGAACTCAATGACAATATCCATCTCTATTGTCTCACCTATCCTTGTGCACTTTTGCATTTTCTTCATCACTGTCTTTCTCCTCAGATAACACTTCAATCCTTGGCCGTTTCCTTGATGTCATATTGGTTGGCATTTTAATGTTATCAATACTGACTTCATCCAATAAACCTGAGGTAGATGTTGAGTCTTGCTCCTCCTCATCCGATGATGATGATGAGGAGGATGGAGTTGAATCTGAAGATGAGTCCAATGTGTCTGATGAACTTTCACTTCTATTGTCTTCATGGACAGCAATGTTCTATTGAAAGAAAACATCCAATTTATCAAGATATAGTTACATTTCTTTAATCTTATTTCTATCACTATTTTACATTTTCCAGCTCTTGAACCTTGCATTGTCTACTTTGTTTTCAATTTTTAAGGTCTTATGCCCGGGGGTAGGGGTGTGCCGCTGGGAAATTTCAAGTACCACCCATGTATATACCAATATTTAAGAAAAAGGGACCCATCCATATACCAATTTCCCAACATTTTGAGTCGAGTTTGAACAAAAAATGAAATTTTCCCCAAAAATTAACGCTAATTTGGCGAAAATTTTCTGATTTTTGTTTGAAATTTAGAAAAAAATGGCGAACATTTTGGAAAACAGACCCATCAAAATACCACATTTTGCAAAGAAAAAGGACCCATTGAAATACCAGACAGCCTGATTTTGCTACCCAAGTTTGCGGCACATCCCCGTAATCACTTTTGTACTAAGTACCCCCCCCCCGGGTCTAATGCAAATTCAAAAACCTGGATTTGAAAATGTAACAATTTGTGTAAAGAGAATAGCCAATAACAATATGGATCAAACAGATATGTTTTAGAATAGCCAACAATATGGATCAAATACATGTTTTAAACATCAAAGGGCTTTTAAACTCGAGTTCAAATGAGATTGAATTCACACCATCAACAGTTGTGCTAAATTTGTACTCAATTTGACGAGAAGCTGTAAATCTCGGGCCAAAACCACCAGAGACCTATAAACAACTACAAAGTAAAATCAAATTGACGGGAGATGTTACCCGAAATGTTGTACAATGTAAATGTATGTACAATGTACATGTAATTGGTTTGGAATTGAAAAATGTCAGCCTTTTCATAGCACCTTTTTTTCTTAGTCACTTAAAGAGGTGTTTTAATTATTTACAGTCTTGCGTAATATTTAGTAGTGTTGATGTGTTTCATGCATTTTGATCGCCGTCAGACTGAGAAACATTTTAAAGTTGCAAACATGTATACAATCTGAGGATTTTTGACAAAGCCAGTAACCAAAATTAAGCAGGGATTTTGTGTGCAAAACGACGACTGTAACTTATAGGGGATCCTCTCTCTGTCAAAAAACATATTTCCAAACAAATCTCAGACTCAGTAGTGTAGGTGGAGGAAGACATCCTCACTGTAGGTGTATTGATCCCTGTCTTCTTTGTTGACACACAATACCTTTGAATGACTAAGGATTTGTGTAGGGGTATGTGAGGAGCATATGTGTGTGACTGATTATGTATTTACCATTTCAATGATAGGCCCTGAACATTCCTCTATATTTTCTATGTCCAAATTCTCTTGTGGTTCAGCTGCTAGTCGTTCTTGAAGAGACTGGTTTGCTTCTTGGAGCTTGGGAAGAAATTTTTTCACTCTACCAAGTGCTGAAGAAAAACACAAATAACATGCAAATTGTGAGGAAAATTAAAAAATATTTAACAAGTTTTACAAAATAGTATCAAAACCTGATATTATAATTGTCCATCCAACCTACTAACATTATAACTCTCTCATTAGGAAACAGTCTTGGAAGATTTTGGATATTTCCAAAATTGTGGTATGTTATGTCACCACCATTAACTTGAGAAAACCACATGAAAAGTTCCGGACACATATCAGTCAAGAACTCTTACAATCTTTTGATAGAGGTGTGGGTGAGATTTATGTATTGCACCTTTTTAGTTTATTCAAGAGTCAATCAATGTATTTATGTCCATTACATGACATCGATCAATGTGTAGTCTTTTGTCACTCTTTTTGTATACAATACACAGTGCAAGCTGCCTATGCATGGATGTTGTGAGAGACTAGTTAATCATCTAGCTGTGCCTATGGATGGCAAAAATGTGCTGTTTTCTTAAAAATATGCTTTCAAAAATGATTAAAATCAGTCCTAAGTTTTTGTGAATTTGATCACAATTTTCATCATATGTTGTGTCACCCATAGACTACAACATAAATGCCTGATACATTGTCCAGTTATAAATAATATTCTTGTTGGAATGCTGGTTGTTGGAATCATTCGCACGATTTTAAAATGAAAAATAAAGCAAGGGACATCAAATTCAAAGTAAGATTAAGGCTTTAGTGGTATTATTTGGATTGGCCTGGGTCAGCGGTACAGATACACATGGAATGGCCAGGGTTCAAGGGGTTAATATCTTGTCCCTTCCCCCGATGATCCTGATTAGGCCAAAAAAAAGTTGTTTGGTTTTCCTCAATTGCCCGCCCCTATTTTTCGAAACTGGAAAAACAATTTTATTTTGTACAAAACTGTACAAAAGTATAAGTCTACTGCGACAAATTTTCAGATTTCCAAAAAAGTTTTTTTTCATTTTGTTTACATTTTAATACTGTTTTTAAACTTGTACAAAGAGATTTTTCGGTACAGTGGACTTTTTAAGGGGCCATAATTTGGTGTAGCTTTGACTTACATTTGAAAAACAAAATCTAAAAACAAAATCGGCCCGTCCGCACTTGCTCAAAAAAAGTTGTGTAGGACAACCAAACAATTTTTTTTGCCTTATGTTTGACTCACCTTCTGAGGGTGGAATCCTTTGTGGCCGGGGTCTTGTCACTAAGAGCTGATCTGTTGGTAAAATAATTGATCAAGTATTATTATTAGATTATTTGCTTTTCTTATGGTTTTCCCTGAGAATTTTTTTTGGGGGGGAGGGTGCTCAAAGAAAAAAGTGGTACGCATGCTTGTCAGAAAAAAAAGTCAAGAAAGGTTGGATTTTGACCCGTCGACGTCAACGATGTCTTTAGAAATAGGGATGCCTTTTCAGGGTAACCTTCAACGTTAAAGATCTTCATTTTATGATATTTTTGACATTTAGGGTCACTTTTTGCCAGCTATCCTAAAATTCCTAAAACTACAAGAGAAAAGGCTTCGATTGTATAATGTTAATGTTTTTATGGCAGTAAATAGTGTGTTACATCAATGATGGTCCATTTCAGTGTGTTATGCCATTAAAGGGTCAAATGTCCTTTACACCATTTAAGGATCAATTTTAGCATATTACGGCATTTAGGGGTATGATTTTGAATATTTTACACCATTAAGGGTTAGTTGGAATTTGCTGCACATGATAACAACATCTAAGGCCCGATTTTGAGATGCTTGTACTGAGCGTATAACGACATTTAGGGATGAAATTTGACTTTGCACATGGGTCTGTGGAGAACTCCTATTTTTGCGTTGTTCTCGCCCCCCCCCCCCCCCCCCTTTGGTAAAAGCAATTAGACTTAATATTTCCCGTCCTAAACGTGGCGCTTTCGCTCTAACTTTCACAATATCGGTAACTGAATGCATTGCATAAGTTGTTATAGTTTGAAGGACGGACACTTTCAAGCAAGGCTCAGGTTTTCGTTAAAGGCGATGTTACTGTACAGACAGACAGCAGCGTCTCTGCTTACGTTCGTGTCAAGATTCAACAGAACAGTAAATCGACCTTGTTAAAAACTACGAGAAGCCCACAGAAATCAGGGGTATCATATGGACGAAAGATATATACTCGTTAGGGGGTCCATTTTGAAAGTCCATGTATGAGCATGATGTCCACCTTGCAATGACTGCCCCCCCCCCCCCCCCCCATCACTGAAGCAGTGTTCCCGCTAAGGTTTTTGAGCTTGCGCTTAAGAGCAATTATGACAAAGTTGAAGAGGTGCTTACACCAAAATCATGAGCTGATATGCTGACAATAGGTATCTTTTTTACACATTTTAAGAAACATGTTGCGCCAATTTTCCCGGCTTTTGCGCCAATGGCATGCCACAAGGCCTTAGTTTAGCAGGAACACTGCTGAAGGCCCGTTGGCTCGGGAGCACTTGTAGCTACTCGTCACTATTTCGCGCCATTTTTGGCGCTTACCGGGAAGACCATGGCCATGCGTAAAAAACTAGTGCACGCGTTGCGTTTTGCGTATTAGGCGCAAATCTTACGCTTAGATACCACGCGCGCATTTTGTCAAAATCTTACCGCCACTGACCAACAACTGTTTCTGTAACGCTGCCATCTGTTGGTGAAAATTAACACCTTAACACCGCGATTGTCTTTTAGCTTTACTAGTTAAACTAGTATAAGCTTATCAATGAAGCTTAAAATTTGTGTTTAACTTTAAGCTTAAACTTGACAATACTTCAAAATACTCACCAATGACTGGTGGCTTTTTTCCAACATCAAGTAAATCTTTTGAATGTGATACTTCTTGAACTGAGTCCGTCATTGTTGGTAAATGCAATTTTAAAATAAATCAAAACATCAATCAGCACGTGCAACTCTGTTTTGATGTCGCCGTTGTGTTTACATTTGCGCTTTTAAAAGAAATTCTTGTTTTAATATCGGCGAACTTTAACATCGTCATCCCAAGAGTGATTGGAGCTTGGATTTTTAGTGTTGATACGAACGCGGATAAAAGTGAACTTCGCCGTTCTATTGCGATAAAATGATGAAACAACATGTCAACATACATGTCACAGTGAAAAGCCACGTTGAAAGTGATTGAACAAGTTGTTGTTGCTGTGAATCAGGACAGGTGTGGCATGAGCATCGTAGCCAGACAGTTTCCACGAATTTTCTGTAAATTTGTACGCCTGCAATCAGGGTCCAGATTTTTGCACACTCAGACTTGTTTGGCAAGTAGTTGGGGGTCCAGAAAGAGAGAGTACTTTGCAAGAAATTCAGTGATTGAAAGCTTAAAAATGGCCGATGGTGATACTGTTAACATTGAAGAAGTGCTTGCTCCATTGCGGGCACTGGTCAAGGAGCAGGTAAGCTTATAAGGTTTACATGGTTTAGCCATGGGTTTAGCATTTTTTATTTTTTGCCTATGAAAATGACATCAATATCGCCATGCATGCATGTCGACGTGATATTGATATCAAGATGATAATTGAAATCATTAAATTTATTACAACTTGACAAAGTTAGGCCGAGTAAAAAAATAAATATGTTTCTCGTCCCCTCCCGCATCGTTTTTTAAGGATTTTGAAAAATAATTTTTATTTTTTGTATATCGTGCATAGCTTATTTGTAAAAAGTGTTTGAAAAGTTTATGTCTGTGCAATAGATTTGCATCTGTTCAATAAGCATTTTAAAGCATATTTTGTTTTAATCAACCCTCCAGTATGTCCAAAACTCAAAAATAAAAACGGCCTCTTCCTCTTCCTAGTATAAAACATCTGGTATCGATACGTTGGATGAGAATGGGCCATTAATGGGCGATTTTACATTGGCATTGAAATAAAAAATAAAAAATAAAAAGTACCTCTTCATCCTTTTTTTCAAAAACCCGGACGAGAAACATGTTTTATTTTTTACTTGGCCTTATGTCTTTATGAAATTTTAAACGCAACAAATGTGTGGAGTAAACAAGTACATGAACTCGCATAGTACGAAAGACTTAATTTTCACACGATCACCGATAGATGCCGATGACTGTAGTGTTTTCACCCGTTCCCCAAAAGCAGACGACAAAGGATAATGACCCCTGGTGACCCAAAAGATGTAATTATAAATAAAAAGAAATAAAGTAGCTAATCACACGCCATTTGAAGTAACAAGTTGTGGTTTGAGCCCGGAAAACTTTACTTGCTCCGTGGTTCAGAAGTCATGTTAAGCTGTAGGTCCCCTGTACGAATAGACTCCTTCATGGGGTATGCATGTCATGCAAGTACATGTACAGTGTAAATCAAATCAAAATCAAACAATGTTTCTAGAAATGTACTTAACTCTGATCATGAGGTCACGGTCCATGGAAAAGAAAAATAAAAAAATAAAAAAAAAAGGGGGGGGGGAAATACCTTTTGTCTTTAATAAAAGTCCATTTTACTCTATCTATTTCATTTTTTTTTACTCCAATAGTAAGGTCTAGGCATAGCAGGGACTGGGGATGTAAAATTGGGGTAAAAATGCAAGGCGACTTTGTAGCTGACAGAAATTTATGCCTGTGGTTCGGGCTACAGCACAAATACTGTGGAATGCCGGCTGTGTATTTCAGATAGGAAATTCACATACTAGCCGGGTCTAGATCACCGCGTCAAACAACCAATTAAGTCACACCCGGTGCATTTTTGTTATTGATAACTAGCTGCAAATGCTCTAATCATACGCGCCCTCCAGATTTGATTTGCAGGAAATTTAATGGTTTCAATAATAATGACTGTAGGGCCAAGTAAAAATAATTAGTTGTTTCTGGTAACATGCTTTGAAAACATGGAGAAGGAAGGAAGGGAACAATAACTTTTATTATTTGTGATGGTTCGTGGCATTTATTGCGTGTATACATAGGTACAGCATTCTATATGTTTAAGATTTGTGTAAAGTGTATATTGGACTTGGAACACCAATTAAAACAACAATACACTTTCCTGTAGTCCACAAGTTTGTTTGCAAAAGTCTTCAGATCTGGTACAACAATGTGAGCAGAGTTGGTGATTTAGTGCTGCCTAGTTGTTTACAGGCGTGTTTATTATATTATCATTGGCCAAACAAATATTCCTCTGAGAGTGTAAACAAACATTCAGAGTGCAGACAGATGGTTCTAAATGCAACCAAAAGCCTGTATTTTTCCTAACACTGACAAAGTTCAAGGATTCTTTGTTTGGTCTATGACTAAGACTTGTCCCACTGCTGCCACCAAATTGTAACGAACTGAACGTAACCCACCAACTTACTTTACTCTAATTATCATGAGGCATACTGTACCAGCGCTTAAAAAATTAGCGGTCCAGCAGGGATTAAATCTCAGAACCTTCCGCACCCAAAGCAAGGTTGACTTGCATAGACCAAAATGAGGACTCACCCATCAGGTCTATACACTGAACAAATTCATACCTTTGTGACATTACTCCCTCCCTCATGTACACAAGACATGTTCAACAACCCAAATCACTCTGCTATCAATTCAATGAGGGGTCCGCCTACGGTCCCACCGCTGCCACCAAATTGTAAACGACTGAACGTAACCCACCCTACTTACTTTACTGAAATTATCACTGGGCATGATTGTGCTAACTTTTAAAAAGATTTGCGACCCAGTCAAGATTCAATCTTGGGACCTTCCATGTGTACCCAAAGCAAGCTCACAGAGCATAGACCAAAAAGACCAAAAGAGGATTTCTCCATCAGGTCTACATGTATATGGCTGTTGATGACTTCAAATTGCTTGGTGTTGTGTTCAACTCATCCCTGTCTTTCTCTCACCATGTTGACTCTGTTTGTAAGAAAGTATCCCTGTCTTTCTCTCACCATGTTGACTCTGTTTGTAAGAAAGTATCTCGCTTGACTGGTTTCTGTATTAGAATTTCTCGGCATATGCACTTCAGTTCTCTTTTGCATCTCTTTAAAACACTGATTCTCCCTCATCTCACATATTGTGCTGTCGTTTGGAATCCATGCCAAATTGGCTTACTTGATAGGTTAGATAGAAGTCAAAGGAAAATTTCTAAGGTTTTAATGTACAGAAAAAGGTGTCAATCTGATTTATCATATGAAGAAAGACTTGTTGAATTTGGGCTGCTCAAAACTTGTGACTTGTTCAATCTTCTTCGCTTGATTTTCTGCTTTAAACTTATCAATGGCATTGGACCTCAATCTTTCCTTCAATTTTTCAAACCCTCTAAGATCAATGAACTTAGGTTTCTTCACACTACCTCTCGCACTAATGCTTTCTTCAATTCTGTTTTTGTCTCCTTTCCAAGGTTATGGAATGAGCTCCCTGTGTCTGTTAGGTCTTCATCATCTGTTAATCTCTTTAAGACTTCTTGTAAAGATATTTTACTTGATTAATTTGTGGATTATTTTATTTGCTTGTATTTTAATATTACCTTACTTTTATTTTTAATGCATTTTTATGTTGGTATCTTGTATGATTATTTATTGTATATTTACTAAGTTTATAAGGAAAGGAAAACACATTTTGTGTTTGGACAGGTAGTCTATTTTTCTTTTCCTTGATTGTCATATAATTGCACATTTTGTCTTCCATTGTTTGTGATTTATGATGATTAAATAAATATTATTATTATTATTATTATTATATAGCCCTACACTGAACAAGTTTATGCCTTTGTAACATTACTCCCCTCCCTTACACAAGACATGTCCAACAACCAAACCATTCAGCTATCAATTCAATGAGGGGTCCGCCTAGGCGTTGAGAAACTCTAGGATCCCACTGCTGCCACCAAATTGTAACAGACAGAATGTAACCCACCATACTTACTTTACTGTAATTATCATGATGCACACTAATGCTTTTCAATACAACCCAGCCGGGATGCGATCCCGGGACCTTCTGCCCCCGAATCAAGCTCGCAGTACATAGACCAAAAGAGGACTTACTTGTCTAGCTCTGACCAATATCTCGTTGCTATGACTAAGCCATCTATTTTCCACTGGCCATACTGAGCAAAATCCTCTAGCCAAGCCACAAGACATATTGGTCAGAAGAATTACTAGACAGAGAGG